>JAJOZX010020771.1:5000-20000 GCA_023014485.1 Bathynomus jamesi
CGAGGCGGTGGTATCGAATGACAAGCCACTCACTTGCTCAGTGAGCTCCCACTCCTCCAACGCGTTGAGGACGGCCTTGGCCATCTCAGAGCCCGTTCCACTCGGCAGCTTCGGGACGCCCAGGAGCTGCACCGCGCCGTTACCGGAGACCAAGATGGGAAGCCGATCGACTTGCTCCTTGCTCGTCAAGTCCTGCATGAGCTTGCCGTCCCAGTGAACGACAAGATTGCCGGCCCTCAGCTCTTCCTTGAGCGCCACGTTGAGCCTGGAGCGGTGCCTGCGCCGGTGTCGGCGGATGGAGCTGCGGTTGATATTGAGCTCTGCGACGTCGTGCCCAAGCGACCGGGCAACCTCTGTCAGGACGTAGACAGCTCCTCGGTCGGTCACCTTCGTGCGATCCAGCGACGACGCCACAGCCGCCGAAACGATGTTCGTCGTGCCCCGCCTGGAGCGCTTCGGAGCCCGAGGGCTCCCTTCTTTTCCATGGTCGTCGCTCTCCGCTGCGCTTGCGGCACCACTGGAAGAGGACGAAGACCACTCGAGCTCCACTCGGGCCGTAGATGTCGTCGCTTCTTCCTCGGCTCGCTGCCTCCGTCGGTCTTCTTCCCTTGGCGTTGAGATGCGCGGGCATCGACAGCGGCTAGCGTCGAGTCGACGGACCCCAGCTTGCCGCGCCGACGGGGTTCGCGCTGAGCGAGGAGGAACGCCTTGTCCTCCTCGTTCTTGAGCAGCTCCATGGCGTTAGCGGCAGCGACGTCGAACAGGTTCATCATCCGCTCGCTGAACTCGTCCTCCCGCTTCGCTTGAGCGCCAGCTCGCCCCTTGTTCCTCTTCACATCGTTGAACTCCTTGTGGAGCTTCTCAATCTTGGTGACGATGTGGTCCTTCCGGCGGAGGGGGATTCGCGCCTTGGACCACACCTCGGTGACGAGCTCGACGACCTGGTTGGCGGCCTCTCGAAGTGACTTCTTCTGGACGTCGATCCTGTAGACCGTCAGGGCCAAGACCTCTTTTTGCGAAGGAAGTTGCGACCCGGCGATCGATTCCTGCGGGGCAATCAGGTAGCGCAGCTTCGCTGCCATGATCCAGGTTATCTACTTAAAGGTTGAAGGAGTTATTCACTATTCAGTTTAAATTATAATCATTAGAATTTACAGTTTTACACACATTAGTTATCCAACCACTGACGGGTAGCTTGACTTATGGTTAAAGGAGTTATTCAGTTTAAATTATAATCATTAGAATTTACAGTTTTACACACATTAGTTATCCAACCACTGAAAATCTGGAAAGAATGAAAAAAACGAACATTACAAATTATGTAACATTTACTTGAAAGTCAAAAAATTAGCTTAATGGTAATGCTCAATGAGGGAGGGGTAAACGTTGTCCGATTAAAAAAATAAATCACCTAGAGAGTTTTCTCGACCATTCGAACGATTTCCGCGGATGGGAGCTGAAAAATGTTCAACTTGAAATTTCACCCCCTAAGCAAGGACCACCCTAGTGTATATATATATATATATATATATATATGTGTGTATATGTGTATATATACATGTGTATATATATATATGTGTATATATATGTTAACCCCTCCGTCTATGGCCCTGGGTTGGTTCGGGTCGACGGGGGTTCTAGTTACGGAGGCAAGCAACGGATATTTCTTCTATATACTTTTCTTCTATAACTTTCTAATTCTTTTCTCTCGCTTTATGGGGTCGACACTATGTTAATTCTTTTCTTTCAATGATACTCCGATACTTCTACTTTACTGACTAAATTCCTCTGAAGATAGCCCAACTCGAGGGGGAAAATAAAAAGTTTCGCTTGCTGTGATTTACTTCTTAAAAATATACAGGTACTGCTCTGAATTTACAGGGGTAGAGGTTCGACCTCTTTCGACCATAGCTCAGGCCGGAATCTAAAAATATTAAGGAGGCAAGGGGCCTCTGCCCCCTCCCCGCAGCGAGGCTGCTAACAAGGGGAGTGTCTCAGCAGTGACCAAAGCAGAGAGCCGTAATGAAGTGTCCTTCATTTTACAAATGCATGTACAATATAAGCCTGAATTTTGGGGGACGGCAGTCGAAGGTTAAGTTTCCCCCCTTTTAAACACGATCAGATGTTTGAAAGATTCCAAATGAAAATTAAAAAGAAATAAATAAAAAATAAAAACATCTTATTTTTTTTTGCCGCGTCTTCATTTCTGAAGGCGATATCATTTCATAGTCGTACACAAGTACAATTGAAGTACACGACTGAGTACATTTTTGTTTGGGTTTATTACAATTATGATTTCGATTATGGATTACTTCCCATTCGCTTATGATTGTCCCTTACAGTTCTATTAAAGTACATTCTTCATTATATATAAAGTCATTTCATTCAATTATAGTTTCATTGAAGTACATTACGTCGTTACCATTCTTAGTGTTTTTATATATATATATATATATATATGGTTAGATTATATGGTTAGATTATATATGGTTATTAGTACAACACAAGTACATGAGACATGACAAGATAATTTATATACAACATAATATGTTATGAATTTGGATCAGAGCGAAAGATGTTGTTTATCTTAAAAACGTTCAATTCTGCTGTGATTCGCGAATTCGACCACTCAACTACTGTAAGCCTAATGAATGTCTTGTGAGGGGTGAACGCACATGTACGTAATACAATAGGTTGTGTGCGTAATATAAAGACGCGTAAAATATGGACTGATAGGTTGATAGGTATCAGTAGACAATAGGTAGGAAACAACATAAATAATGATGTATAGAGAATGAAGTTTTTTTATTATTATTATTTATTATTATTATTATTATTATTAAAGAATTTACCATACATTCAATACGGAAGATGTCCAAATACTAAACACGTGGTTCAGTGTTCAAGGTATGGAAAACGTGAAGAGAATTAAGTTACTTTATGACGTCATAGTTATTCACATTGTCATACGTACAGTATAACTGTAAGTCATTATTTGGGAGGACCTAAAAGAAACGAATTAAAGACAGAGTGGGTATCAAGGACTAAGAAGCACAACTACGGGTTCCAATCCTCTTATATGCAATGCGTATGTATAATGTAGGGTCGAGGGTGAGATGCAAGACAATCATAATTATAATAACTTCTATAACAAATGGAAACTGGATACGACTAAACCATAGATATGGTAGATCGTAGGGTTGTGACACGAACAAAAAAAAATAGGAAGCTACAAGTAAAATTATTATCCAAACTCGCGTTAAGCGATTTTGGTTCTTATGTAAAAATGAATATTGATTATTCATTTCATTTTTACATTGCTCTCCCCTTTTTTAAAAAAAAAACTATTTATACAATAATCTAATAGGGTACCATTAATACAATACAAATGAGAAAATAACATCCTAACTACTTCTAGTTAGATGACGAATTTTTCTTTACATTAAAATTTTTATACAGAACAAGTGAGTTCGGTGGTTGCGTACAATGGAGAGTAATCAAATCTTTAAAATGACACTTGCTTATAAAATATAAAAAATTCAAAGATTAATACTTTAATTTATGTAAACAATAAAAGGATTAATACATTAATTTGGACAAACAATTAAGTTAGACAAAGAATGATATTGTTAATTTAAAAAAAAAAAAATTGTGGAGAAAATTACATCATAATGAATAGTAGATAAAAGGGAAAAATATAAATTATTTTCCAAAGTTACCCTGATCGTGCAGTCTATAACTAATTTTATTGACTATTGTAGGTAAAAAATCGAATTACGTAATGGATGATGTATAGACCTGTGGTCTAGTGTGTATTTGTGTGTATTAGATACAAAGTGTGTACCTTATAACTTTGAGGGACAGATTAGCTGAGAGGATTTTTAAATTAACTGAATAAACGCCTGAGCAAAAATTTATATATAGTAAGCAAAAATGCGTAGGACTATATAAATAGCATAGTTAGCACTTACACGCTATGAAATAGTTTATTGTGACATCCAATGATTTTAGCATAAGGTTTGTATATATAGTATATATAGTGTGCATACATGCATTTTTATTGACTTGTAGGTACAAATCGAATTACGTAGTGGATGATGTATAGACTGTGGTCAAATGTGTAGGGATTTGGAAGGTTTTTGAATTAACAAAGTTTAAAAATAATGTATAATAATTTAAGATGGGTTTAGGGTTATAAAATCTTTTTAAGTTTAAGTCAATTATTGTTAAAATCTAATTACAGGTAGTATTAATGATGGTGTATGCATATAAGTTTCATGTGAAAGTGACTTGAAGTACGGAAAGGAAATGAATTCGAATATGTATCAAAAGTAATAGAATTCAATTAGGATTATCGATTTTACGTAATTAAATCAGTTACACGTATATTAAGGTAATAAAAAAAAACGTACTTAGAGGACCTTGCAAGTAATGAAAGTAAATCTAGCGGTATTACAAATTAAATTTTGAAGATGGAATTAAATTCGACTAGTAACATTCCTAGCTATATATGAACTATATAACCATTAACATTAACCAGAAGTATCCCTACGATAATTGAATTAAGAAAATTAAGAATACAATTTAAAAAAATAGGAAGCAATTATGCATTTTAATGAACGAAACATATAGTATACTTAAAAATAAAAAACACAACTTAACAAATTGTGGTTATGTTCCATAGTACCAAAGAGGAATTAACCATGGTTGAATCATTTCTCTGGTTGACACTGGGTTCAACTGAGGTTGGGGTGTTAAAACAAAATAAAATAAAAAGAACTAAAGACGCAAACCGGTCCATTCAGGTTGACTTTAATTCTTTTTTTTTTTTTTTTTTTTTTTTTTTAAAAAAGGTTGAATTAAATTCTTAAATTACATTTTCTTAAATTAAATTTTCTTAAACTTCAAAGAAAAAGTTGAATTCAATTGGCTTCGAATAAAAATTGGCTTCGAATAAAAATTGGCTTCGAATAAAAATTGGCTTCGAATAAAAATTGGCTTCGAATAAAAATTGGCTTCGAATAAAAATTGGCTTCGAATAAAAATTGGCTTCGAATAAAAATTGGCTTCGAATAAAAATTGGCTTCGAATAAAAATTGGCTTCGAATAAAAATTGGCTTCGAATAAAAATTGGCTTCGAATAAAAATTGGCTTCGAATAAAAATTGGCTTCGAATAAAAATTGGCTTCGAATAAAAATTGGCTTCGAATAAAAATTGGCTTCGAATAAAAATTGGCTTCGAATAAAAACTGGCTTTTGTAATCTGGGGCGGTTGTCCCTCTTGGCGCAACCTTCTAACTTGACCTCTTGTCAAGTATTTCTATAAATCTCTGGGGGCGGTTGTCCATCTTGGCGCAACCTTCTGACTTGACCTCTCGGCAAGTATTTCTATAAATCTCTGGGGTCGGTTGTCCATCTTGGCTCAACCTTCTGACTTGACCTCTTGTCAAGTATTTCTATAAATCTCTGGGGGCGGTTGTCCATCTTGGCGCAACCTTCTGACTTCAAAACTTATTTGCAACGAAAACTGACTTCGCAACTTATTTGCAACGAAAACTGACTTCGCAACTTATTTGCAACGAAAACTGACTTCGCAACTTATTTGCAACGAAAACTGACTTTGCAACGAAAACTGACTTCGCAACTTATTTGCAACGAAAACTGACTTCGCAACTTATTTGCAACGAAAACTGACTTCGCAACTGACTTGCAAACGAAAACTGACTTCGCAACTGACTTGCAAACGAAAACTGACTTCGCAACTGACTTGCAAACGAAAACTGACTTCGCAACTGACTTGCAAACGAAAACTGACTTCGCTGACTTGCAAACGAAAACTGACTTCGCAACTGACTTGCAAACGAAAACTGACTTCGCAACTGACTTGCAAACGAAAACTGACTTCGCAACTGACTTGCAAACGAAAACTGACTTCGCAACTGACTTGCAAACGAAAACTGACTTCGCAACTGACTTGCAAACGAAAACTGACTTCGCAACTGACTTGCAAACGAAAACTGACTTCGCAACTGACTTGCAAACGAAAACTGACTTCGCAACTGACTTGCAAACGAAAACTGACTTCGCAACTGACTTGCAAACGAAAACTGACTTCGCAACTGACTTGCAAACGAAAACTGACTTCGCAACTGACTTGCAAACGAAAACTGACTTCGCAACTGACTTGCAAACGAAAACTGACTTCGCAACTGACTTGCAAACGAAAACTGACTTCGCAACTGACTTGCAAACGAAAACTGACTTCGCAACTGACTTGCAAACGAAAACTGACTTCGCAACTGACTTGGCAAACGAAAACTGACTTCGCAACTGACTTGGCAAACGAAAACTGACTTCGCAACTGACTTGGCAAACGAAAACTGACTTCGCAACTGACTTGGCAAACGAAAACTGACTTCGCAACTGACTTGGCAAACGAAAACTGACTTCGCAACTGACTTGGCAAACGAAAACTGACTTCGCAACTGACTTGGCAAACGAAAACTGACTTCGCAACTGACTTGGCAAACGAAAACTGACTTCGCAACTGACTTGGCAAACGAAAACTGACTTCGCAACTGACTTGGCAAACGAAAACTGACTTCGCAACTGACTTGGCAAACGAAAACTGACTTCGCAACTGACTTGGCAAACGAAAACTGACTTCGCAACTGACTTGGCAAACGAAAACTGACTTCGCAACTGACTTGGCAAACGAAAACTGACTTCGCAACTGACTTGGCAAACGAAAACTGACTTCGCAACTGACTTGGCAAACGAAAACTGACTTCGCAACTGACTTGGCAAACGAAAACTGACTTCGCAACTGACTTGGCAAACGAAAACTGACTTCGCAACTGACTTGGCAAACGAAAACTGACTTCGCAACTGACTTGGCAAACGAAAACTGACTTCGCAACTGACTTGGCAAAACGAAAACTGACTTCGCAACTGACTTGGCAAACGAAAACTGACTTCGCAACTGACTTGGCAAACGAAAACTGACTTCGCAACTGACTTGGCAAACGAAAACTGACTTCGCAACTGACTTGGCAAACGAAAACTGACTTCGCAACTGACTTGGCAAACGAAAACTGACTTCGCAACTGACTTGGCAAACGAAAACTGACTTCGCAACTGACTTGGCAAACGAAAACTGACTTCGCAACTGACTTGGCAAACGAAAACTGACTTCGCAACTGACTTGGCAAACGAAAACTGACTTCGCAACTGACTTGGCAAACGAAAACTGACTTCGCAACTGACTTGGCAAACGAAAACTGACTTCGCAACTGACTTGGCAAACGAAAACTGACTTCGCAACTGACTTGGCAAACGAAAACTGACTTCGCAACTGACTTGGCAAACGAAAACTGACTTCGCAACTGACTTGGCAAACGAAAACTGACTTCGCAACTGACTTGGCAAACGAAAACTGACTTCGCAACTGACTTGGCAAACGAAAACTGACTTCGCAACTGACTTGGCAAACGAAAACTGACTTCGCAACTGACTTGGCAAACGAAAACTGACTTCGCAACTGACTTGGCAAACGAAAACTGACTTCGCAAACTTGGCAAACGAAAACTGACTTCGCAACTGACTTGGCAAACGAAAACTGACTTCGCAACTGACTTGGCAAACGAAAACTGACTTCGCAACTGACTTGGCAAACGAAAACTGACTTCGCAACTGACTTGGCAAACGAAAACTGACTTCGCAACTGACTTGGCAAACGAAAACTGACTTCGCAACTGACTTGGCAAACGAAAACTGACTTCGCAACTGACTTGGCAAACGAAAACTGACTTCGCAACTGACTTGGCAAACGAAAACTGACTTCGCAACTGACTTGGCAAACGAAAACTGACTTCGCAACTGACTTGGCAAACGAAAACTGACTTCGCAACTGACTTGGCAAACGAAAACTGACTTCGCAACTGACTTGGCAAACGAAAACTGACTTCGCAACTGACTTGGCAAACGAAAACTGACTTCGCAACTGACTTGGCAAACGAAAACTGACTTCGCAACTGACTTGGCAAACGAAAACTGACTTCGCAACTGACTTGGCAAACGAAAACTGACTTCGCAACTGACTTGGCAAACGAAAACTGACTTCGCAACTGACTTGGCAAACGAAAACTGACTTCGCAACTGACTTGGCAAACGAAAACTGACTTCGCAACTGACTTGGCAAACGAAAACTGACTTCGCAACTGACTTGGCAAACGAAAACTGACTTCGCAACTGACTTGGCAAACGAAAACTGACTTCGCAACTGACTTGGCAAACGAAAACTGACTTCGCAACTGACTTGGCAACGAAAACTGACTTCGCAACTGACTTGGCAAACGAAAACTGACTTCGCAACTGACTTGGCAAACGAAAACTGACTTCGCAACTGACTTGGCAAACGAAAACTGACTTCGCAACTGACTTGGCAAACGAAAACTGACTTCGCAACTGACTTGGCAAACGAAAACTGACTTCGCAACTGACTTGGCAAACGAAAACTGACTTCGCAACTGACTTGGCAAACGAAAACTGACTTCGCAACTGACTTGGCAAACGAAAACTGACTTCGCAACTGACTTGGCAAACGAAAACTGACTTCGCAACCGACTTGGCAAACGAAAACTGACTTCGCAACTGACTTGGCAAACGAAAACTGACTTCGCAACCGACTTGGCAAACGAAAACTGACTTCGCAACCGACTTGGCAAACGAAAACTGACTTCGCAACCGACTTGGCAAACGAAAACTGACTTCGCAACCGACTTGGCAAACGAAAACTGACTTCGCAACCGACTTGGCAAACGAAAACTGACTTCGCAACCGACTTGGCAAACGAAAACTGACTTCGCAACCGACTTGGCAAACGAAAACTGACTTCGCAACCGACTTGGCAAACGAAAACTGACTTCGCAACCGACTTGGCAAACGAAAACTGACTTCGCAACCGACTTGGCAAACGAAAACTGACTTCGCAACGACTTGGCAAACGAAAACTGACTTCGCAACGACTTGGCAAACGAAAAACTGACTTCGCAACCGACTTGGCAAACGAAAAACTGACTTCGCAACTGACTTGGCAAACGAAAACTGACTTCGCAACTGACTTGGCAAACGAAAACTGACTTCGCAACTGACTTGGCAAACGAAAACTGACTTCGCAACTGACTTGGCAAACGAAAACTGACTTCGCAACTGACTTGGCAAACGAAAACTGACTTCGCAACTGACTTGGCAAACGAAAACTGACTTCAAATATCTCTAAATCTATAAACTCTCTCTTAATTTGCAAGTCAATTCAATTCAGTAATTGAAAAAAATTTGCAAACAAAAATATAAAATGTAAACGACATTTCACTCTAATGTACACGAAGGTACGATACTATTATGTTTGATACATAAAATAAAATTATTCTATACTGAATATAACAGTGAAAATAACTCTTGAAATTAACTCTTTGAAATTACTGTTTCAATAAAAACAAATGTATCACTGGTGTATGGAATGTTCACTGTGTTTCTTGTGAATTCTGACTTGATATTCATTATTAACTGTTAATAATACTGACTTTTCAAGTGTTTATAAATTTCTTAAAAAAAACAAACACTGTACTTAACAAAATTTCCTTGAGACGTGTCCTGAAAACGTCTTGCTGGCTACTTCTTCTTGGATGAAAACTAGGCGTGGAGAACTTGGAGTCGTGACACACCGATTCAAGGGTGGATGTTACGAACGAAGTCGTGACACGCCGGTCAACTGGTTTTATCCTGATGCAGGGTAATTTCTATCTTGGCCAAAGAGTGGCCTCTTCTTAAAGTAATCTTCTTCTTAAAGTAATCTTCTTCTTAAAGTAATCTTCTTCTTAAAGTAATCTTCTTCTTAAAGTAATCTTCTTCTTAAAGTAATCTTCTTCTTAAAATCTGTTAAGATCCTGGTAAAGGGTCCAGTCTTGTTATCTTCCTTCTTCTGTGTGTTTATCCTGGCTATAGGGTCGCCAGTCTGTTAACCCCTCCGTCTATGGTCCTGGGTTGGTTCGGATCGACGCGGGTTCTAGTTACGGAGGCAAGCAACGGATATTTCTTCTATATACTTTTCTTCTATAACTTTAATTCTTTTCTCTCGCTTTATGGGGTCGACACTCTGTTAATTCTTTTCTTTCAATAATACTCTGATACTTCTACTTTACTGACTAAATTCCTCTGAAGATAGCCCAACTCGAGGGGGAAAATAAAAAGTTTCGCTTGCTGTGATTTACTTCTTAAAAATATACAGGTACTGCTCTGAATTTACAGGGGTAGAGGTTCGACCTCTTTCGACCATAGCTCAGGCCGGAATCTAAAAATATTAAGGAGGCAAGGGGCCTCTGCCCCTCCCCGCAGCGAGGCTGCTAACAAGGGGAGTCTCTTAGCAGTGACCAAAGCAGAGAGCCGTAATGAAGTGTCCTTCATTTTACAAATGCATGTACAATATAAGCCTGAATTTTGGGGGACGGCAGTGGAAGGTTAAGTTCCCCCCTTTTAAACACGATCAGATGTTTGAAAGATTCCAAATGAAAATTAAAAAGAAATAAATAAAAAATAAAAACATCTTATTTTTTTTTGCCGCGTCTTCATTTCTGAAGGCGATATCATTTCATAGTCGTACACAAGTACAATTGAAGTACACGACTGAGTACATTTTTGTTTTGTTTATTACAATTATGATTTCGATTATGGATTACTTCCCATTCGCTTATGATTGTCCCTTACATTTCTATTAAAGTACATTCTTCATTATATATAAAGTCATTTCATTCAATTATAGTTTCATTGAAGTACATTACGTCGTTACCATTCTTAGTGTTTTTATATACAGGGTGGGCGGAAAGTAGCTCCCTATTTTGGATTGGTAAAAAAATACGTATATTATCCATTTATTTCAGAAGAAATAATATGAAAAGGTAGGCATACATGGTAGGTTTTCTCTAAAATTCAATGTGGGCTCCAACTCTTTCCACCAGCTTCTGGAGCCGCCCAGGAATGGCGTCCACTGACTTTAGCAGGAACTCCGGCGGGATGGAGGACATGACTTCCCGAATTCGGTCCTCCAGTTCTTCCAATGTCCTCGGTTTGGTGCGGTAGACTTCTTCCTTTACCCACCCCCAAAGAAAGAAGTCGCACGGTTACCGCTGAAAAACGGCAGAATCGGTTCAGTGTAACGGGGTGTGGTGTGGTATGACCTCAGATCAGGTTGTGGGCCCGTTCCTTCTGCGCAACACCATGAATGCTGAGCGGTACCTTGCTATGTTGCGAAACGAGGTCTGGCCGGTTGTCAGCACATGGGAGAACATCGACGATCTGATATTTATGCAAGATGGCGCCCCTCCGCACTTCGCTCTTGTTGTCCGTGAGTGGCTGGATGCCCACTTCCCTGGGCGTTGGATGGGTCGTCGTGGTCCACATCAATGGCCAGCCAGGAGCCCCGACTTGACACCGTGCGACTTCTTTCTTTGGGGGTGGGTAAAGGAAGAAGTCTACCGCACCAAACCGAGGACATTGGAAGAACTGGAGGACCGAATTGGAAGTCATGTCCTCCATCCGCCGGAGTTCCTGCTAAAGTCAGTGGACGCCATTCCTGGGCGGCTCCAGAAGCTGGTGGAAAGAGTTGGAGCCCACATTGAATTTTAGAGAAAACCTACCATGTATGCCTACCTTTTCATATTATTTCGTCTGAAATAAATGGATAATATACGTATTTTTTTACCAATCCAAATAGGGAGCTACTTTCCGCCCACCCTGTATATATATATATATAGTTAGATTATATATGGTTAGATTATATATATGGTTAGATTATTATATATGGTTAGATTATTATATATGGTTAGATTATTATATATGGTTAGATTATTATATATGGTTAGATTATTATATATGGTTAGATTATTAATATGGTTAGATTATTATATATGGTTAGATTATTATATATGGTTAGATTATTATATATGGTTAGATTATTATATATGGTTAGATTATTATATATGGTTAGATTATTATATATGGTTAGATTATTATATATGGTTAGATTATTATATATGGTTAGATTATTATATATGGTTAGATTATTATATATGGTTAGATTATTATATATGGTTTAGATTATTATATATGGTTATTAGTACAACACAAGTACATGAGACATGACAAGATAATTTATATACAACATAATATGTTATATTACATTACACTGGGCAATACGTATTTTATTGAATGATATCTGACACTTGATTCTAGGTAATTTGGGTGCGCTGAATACGAATTTCAACTCGGTTTGGCTCTATCAGGTCCTGATTCTTGTCGACAGCCTATGTGCCATTTTCCAGATTTTTCAAATTAGGACTAAAAAATTAAGTCGTGTGTTAAATTTTTTTTTCAAGTTTCATGAATACAAGCAGTTCAAACTACAGTAAAATTACATTATAACGATAGAAATGACTTAAAATAAAAAACAAACAGATATGAAGCTTTCACTGTGGCAAAAATTTTCTTTTGTAAGACTTTCTAGCGTATTTGCTTGTTGATGGCAGGTCTCTTTTCAAGCACCAGCAGTAATCAGCCATCATGTGGGAATCCCAGCGGCCTTGGTACCGTTCCTCCATAATTTTGATATCTTGGTGGATCTCTCCCCTTGTTCGTCACTTACATCACCTAAATTACTTGGAAATTGGTCAAGATGGCTATTCAAAAATGCATTTTTATGCTCATATTGCAACCTAACTCTTTGTAGTCCCTTAAAAGTTTTTTTAAGATTTCTTCGTAGTTATCTGCCCTATAATTGCCTAAAAAGTTTTCTATCAAGTCCACGAATGAGAACCAGCCATTTTTTTCGCGTTCATTCATGACAGGAAAATTGCTGTCTTTAATCATTGTTCTTATTTGTGGACCGTCGAAAATTCCCGCCTTGATTTTTTCATAACTTAAACTTGGACATTTTGAAGTTATGTATTTGAAACACTCGCCGTTCGTATCTAAAGCTTTTACATATTGTTTAATGAGGCCTAGTTTTATATGCAGAGGAGGAAATATGATTTTATCTCTGCTCACTAAAGGTGGATTAATTACGTTTTTTTCTCCGACAGTAAGTGATGTTCGTGCTGGCCAGATTTGTTTGAAATAATGTTCTTCCTTGGCTCTGCTGTCCCATAAGCAAAGGAAGCAGGGATTTAGTATACCCTCCTTGTTTGTCCTAGCAGAAAATTAACCATTTTTAAGTCAACACATATGATCCACTCGTGCTCCCTATATGATAAGATTTAAAACCTTTTCTATATGTTCTATTTTTCTTTTAATTTTTGTTGAGTGCCCAATCGGTATCGAGCCGTATAGATTGCCATTATGCAACAACACACACTTAAGACTTCTTTTCGAACTGTCTAAAAACAAGCGCCAATCATTTGCATCGTAAGACTCAACCCCATCTTCTTTAACAAACCAACTATGTCGCAGCAATATACTAAACTATCCTCTGTTCTAAAATATTTAACAAGTTCTTCTCTTTTTCTGTAAAATGAAATGTATGTGTTTGAAGTAAGCAAGTTTTTCTCTTTAAGTCTTGAAGCTAAAATTTCCGCAGCCTTTTTTGGCAAATTTAGATCCCTTACAAGATCATTCAACTCGGCCTGGTTAAACTTTTGCGGATCGTTTTGACTTTCAAATACGCTGGGGTCAAAATCGGTGTCTGACTCCTCAAAGTGCATAACAATATTTTCAGGAACATCTTCAACTAATTCTTGAGTTGGCAGACCCTTAAATTTTGGAATGGGGATCTCATTTGAATGTAGCACAGGTCGTATCGCGGTGTCGAAATTTGGGTACTCGATACAATGTTTATTTTTCTTAGTGAAGCCCGAAGTCTTGACAAAGCAAAGGTAGCAATCGGTCTCGTGGTTAGTAGGCTCTCGCCACACCTGATATGGAAAAAAAATTGTAAAGCGTTAACAAAAGCGACGAGAGACTTGTTTTTATGAATTTTATCAAAAGTTATCACTAGGGCGGTCAAAAGTCAATAAAGTCAAATTGTTTCCTATGGGACACTTTTCGCTGAAACGACTGAAAATGCAATAAAAACACTTGTAGGGGGTATATTACCAAAGTTAATAGGTCAACCAAAAGTCAACTTTTACCTGTTAGGTCAAAAAATAGCAATGAGGTAAATAAAGTCAATTTTTTGGAATAAATAATTAAAATAACTAAAAATTGGCAGGAACACGTTGGGCAAGCTGGCTGAACGCTGCTTTTTATTATGCAGACAATTTTCCAAATGTGAAGACAATTGTGGAAAATTTTGAAGATGAAGGAATCATTGTTCAGAAGGCTAAAGAGAGTGTTGCTAATGAAAAACTGCCAAAGCAACTAATGTCAATCAAAATGAATTATAGTTTGATTGCTAGCTTAGTGACTAGGATGGAAGCATCTGATTGCACCATTAGAGAGGCATATGAAACCATTTCTTCTATCAACCTTGGCGAAGATATGTGTTCAGTCAAACAATACATTGAAACAAGACTCAAGACAAATGGTATTTGTGAAATAATTAACCTCAGTAGACCTGAAATCTCACCAACAGTTTATGGTCAGCTTTTGCAATGTCAACCAACAACTGCCGCTGTAGAGAGATCTTTCTCCATGCTTAATAAATTATTAAGTAAGGATCGCAATTTTTTGCCAGAAAATGTCGGCAAATACTTCATAATTTACCACAATCGGTCAACTGATGTAGAAGAGCAAGAATAAGTAATTAAAGTATCGTTTTTATTATTGAAAGTAAAGGCAACTTTATAAGTCAATTTTTTCAATTCGTAAGGTCAACTTTTGACTGCCCTAGTTATCACCCAAACATTTAACATTTCTATGTGTTTCAACCTTATGCAATATTTGAGATTCTTATAAACATTTTCTGTAAATTTTTGTTTATGTACCAAAGTTACAATTACATTTAGGTAAGTT
>JAJOZX010020772.1:0-28439 GCA_023014485.1 Bathynomus jamesi
AAAATCTTCTTCTTATCATGGCAAGGTCGCCAGACTGCTAACCCCTCCGTCTATGGCCCTGAGGTGGTTCGGATCGACGGGGGTTCTAGTTAGGAGGCAAGCAACGGATATTTCTTCTATAACATTCTAATTCTTTTCGGTCGCCTCTTGTTAAACTCTTGGCTACAGACTCGCCAGACTGTTATGCCGATATCTTTTATGGTGCTTGGGTTGTCTCTTAATTTGGGCAAAGGGTCGCCAATTTTTAATTCTTCTCTTTCTATAATACTCTGATACTTTCTCTGATACTTTCTCTGATACTAAAATTATCGACTTTACTGACTAAGTTCTTCTGAAGAGAGCACGGCTCGAAGGGGAAAATAAAAAGTTTCTCTTACATTTAGTTTACTTCTCAAAATGTACAGGTAGTGCTCTGAATTTACAGGGGTAGAGGTTCGACCTCTTTCGACCATGGCTCAGGCCGGAATCTAAAAATATTAAGAAGGCAAGGGGCCTCTGCCCCCTCCCCGCAGCGAGGCTGCTAACAAAGGAGTCCTAATGAAGTGCTATAATGAAGTACCGCTATGAAGTGACTTGATGAAGTGCCTTAATTGAAGTCGTGACTATGAAGAGCCTAATTGAAGTGACTTAATTTTACAAATACATGTATAATATAAACTTAAATGTTTGGGGGAAGACAGTCGAAGGTTAAGTTCCCCCCTTTTTAAACACATGATCAGATGTTTGAAAGATTCCAAATCTTTTTTTTTTTAAATAAAAATAAAAACTAATCGTATATTTTTTGCCGAGTCTACATTTATGAAGGCGATATCATTTCGTAATAGTACACATAAGTACAATTTAAGTACACGACTGAGTACGTATTAATTTTGGTTCATTACAATTACGATTACAATTATGGATTACTTCACATTCGCTTATGATTGTCCATTAAAGTTCTATTTAAAGTACATTCTTACATTATAAATTAAATCATTACATTTAATTACAGTTTCAATGAAGTACATTACAAGTTATTATTAATTACAGTTTCATTAAAGTACATTACGTTATATTAAATTAAAGTATTACAGTTGATTACAATTAAACAGTTACTATAACTTTGTTTTGTTTTTACAGTGTTTCATATTAATAGACAATTAAGATGTTAGAAATATAATACAAAGTACATGGGCACATATGGTTTGGATTTATATACAACATAATATGTTATAATATGTTATAAATTTGAAATCAGAGCGAAAGGAGATATTTTATCTTTGAGGCGTTCGAATCTGTCGTAGTGAGCGGAATTTGATCTTACTAAGCATTTATGAATATCTTGAGGGGTGAACGCACTTGAAAAAAAAAAAAAAAAAAAACAATACGAGAACGTATTTTTGCGTTTTCGAACGAAGGCCTAAAGTTTGGCGTTTCATAGCAAAAATGAATATTTAATAAAATTGACATACGATAATGGTCAAGATAAGATATGGACGTATGGGGGCGGGGTATATGGTCGAATAATAGTTATATTTATACTACATAACATATAAATAATGACTTCTATAGAGTGTACAGTTTTTATTATGATGTTAAAGAATTTTCATACATTGAATACTAGATATATGATGAAGGGAAATAAATGACGGGAAAATGTGACGTCATAGTTATTGAATTTTTACGTATAGTACAAATCATTATTAGGAAGATTTACAAGAACGAATTAGATTCAAAGAGTGGGTAGTAATGACTAAGAAGTACAACTACGGTTCCAATCCTGTTACATGCAATGTGTATGCATAATCTATGGTCGAGGGTGAGATGCAAGACAATTCATAATTAATTATAATAACTTCTATAACAAATGGAAAATGGATACGACTAAACCATAGATATGGTAGATCGTAGAGTTGTGACACGAACAAAAATAGGAAGCTACAAGTAAAATTATTATCCAAACTCGCGTTAAGCGATTTTGGTTCTTATGTAAAAATGAATATGGATTATTCGTTGTTCATTTTTTACATTGTTCCCCCTCTAAAATGATATTTATACAATAATCTAGTAGGGTACCATTAATACAATACAAATGAGAAAATAACATCCTAACTACTTCAAGTTAGATGACGAATTTTTCTTTACATTACAAATTTTTATACAGAACAAGTGTTATTATATAATATAAAAAAAATTCAAAGGTTAATACTTTAATTTAGACAAACAATTAAGTTAGACAAAGAATGGTATTGTTAAATTTTTTTAGCAAAATTTTATTTTCTGTGGGGAAAATTACATTCATAATGAATAGGTAAAAGGGAAAAATATAAATTTTAAAGTTCATGGATTTTCAAGGTTACCATGATAGTACAATTCGTAACTAATTTTATTGACTATTGTAGGTAAAAAATCGAATTATGTAATGGATGATGTATAGACCTGTGGTCAAGTGTGTATTTGGGTGTATTAGGTGCAAAGTGTGTATTTTACAATTTCGAGGGACAGATTAGCTGATAGGATTGTTCAAGTAACTGAATAAATGCATGAGCAAGATATATTAGAAAGCACAAATGATTAAGACTAAACAGCATAGTTTGCACTTACGTAATGAAATAGTTTTATTGTGATATTCAATGATTTTAGCATAAGGGCTGTATATATATATAGTATATATAATGTGCATACATGCATTTTTATTGACTGTTGTAGGTAAAAATCAATTACGTAGTGGATGATGTATAGACCTGTGGTCAAATGTGTAGGGATTTGGAAGGTTTTTGAATTAACAAAGTTTAAAAATAATGTTTAATAATTTAAGATGGGTTTAGGGTTATAAAATCTTTTAAGTTTAAGTCAATTATTGTTATTATTATTATCATTATTATTATCATAAAATCCTTTAAGCTCAAGGTCAATTATTATAAAATTCTAAATTACAGGTAGTATTAATGATGGTGTATGCATATGAGTTTAATGTGAGTGACTGGAGGGACGGAACGTAAATGAATTCGAATGTGTCAAAAGTAATAAATTCAATTAGGATTTAGATTTTACATAATTAATCAGTTACACGTATAAGGTAATTAAAAAACGAACTTAGAGGAACTTACAATTAATGAAAAAGTAAATCTAGCGGTATTAAAAAATAAATTTTGAAGATGGAATTAAATTCGACTAGTAACATTCGTAGCTATCTATGAACTATATAACCATTAACATTAACCAGAAGCATCCCTACGATAATTGAATTAAGAAAATTAAGAATACAAATTAAAAATAGAATCAATTATGCATTTCAACGAGCTAAACATAATTTTATAATATTCTTGAAAATAAAAGTAAATCGAACCTTAGATGAGTTTCGGCCAAGAATAAAAATTTATTGAAATGGAAGGAAAGCATTTCGAACAATCTTTTCTTTTAATAATTTCAGGTAAATTTTACATTAAAAAATTTTTATATAATAAAAAATATTAAAAAGGTTTAATAATTTTTGCATGTTAAGTAGAAAAATTATACTCTTTCGTTAAATGTTGATAGAATTTGAATTATTTGATATTTTGGTCTGAAAACTTGTTTGCATATGATAAATACATATGTTTTATTGTGTAGAAGTTTTATTAAAATTAAATGACAAAAAAGAACAAACAACTGAAATTTAGGGTATGTGCGATCATACGGGGGAATTGAGTGACTAAGCAGGGGGTATAAGTTTGAAATTGACAATACGTCTTTCGTGAGCACTTTGCTCTTTTTTTTTAAAAAAAAGATTGCTTGTCACACTACTTAGAACAAAAAATTAAAAGAGTTCAACAAACGGAGGGACGGCATGTTCCTCATATACATTACAATAATTACCAAAATCGTTACAACCTTTGCAAAAACGGTTTTGTTACAAACAATAAAATTTGTCATTTTACCTATATATTTATATACGCAACAATGGCATGAAAAGAAAAGACAAATCGGTCAATTTCCTTCTCACAAACAAAAAAAAAGGTTAACTAAAGACGCAACCCGGTCAATTCAGGTTGAATTAAATTCTCTTTTACAGCACAAAAAAAGGTTGAATTAAATTCTTAAATTACATTTTCTTAAATTAAATTCTCTTAACTTACAAAGAAAAATTTGAATTCAATTGACTGCATTGAAATGACTTGGGACTTAAACTCTGACTTGGAACTTAAACTCTGACTTGGAACTTAAACTCTGACTTGAACTCTGTCAAGTATTCTGAACCTAACTTGAACTCTATCAAGTATTCTGAAACTGTCTGACTTGAACGCTTGTCAAGTATTCTGAAACTGTCTGACTTGAACGCTTGTCAAGTATTCTGAAACTGTCTGACTTGAACGCTTGTCAAGTATTTCTATAAATCTCTGGGGCGGTTGTCCGTCTTGGCGCAACCTTCTGACTTGACCTCTTATCAAGTATTCTGAAACTAACTTGAACACTTATCAAGTATTCTGAAACTAACTTGAAGTCTTATCAAGTATTCTGAAACTGTAATTTGAAATTAACTGAAAATGGAAAATGACTGCACTTGATCTCTATCAAGTGGAGACGATTAACCTCTGTTTTGGTTGACCCTCTTGGTGCAACCGACTTACTTGAAATGCAATCAAGTATCTCTATAACTTAAACTGTCTAACTTGAAATTAACTGAAAATGGAAAATGACTGCACTTGATCTCTATCAAGTGGAGACGATTAACCTCTGTTTTGGTTGACCCTCTTGGTGCAACCTTCTGACTTAAAAAACTGACTTCAAAAATAACTTCAAAAAATGACTTCAAAACTGACTTCAAAACTGACTTCAAAACTGACTTCAAGTATCTCTCTAAATCTATAAACTCTCTGTAAACTCTCTCTTTCTTAATTTGCAAGTCAATTCAATTCAATAATTTGAAAAAAATTTGCAAACAAAAATATAAAATGTAAACAACATTTCACTCGAATGTACGGGAAGGTACATAAAATAAAATTATTCTATACTGAATATAACAGTGAAAATAACTCTGAAATTAACTCTCTCAAATTAACTCTCTTGAAATTAACTCTCTTGAAATTAACTCTCTTGAAATTAACTCTCTTGAAATTACTGTTTCAATAAAAACAAATGTATCACCGGTGTCTGAAGTGTTCACTGTGTTTTGTGTTAAATTCTGGCTCCATACTAAATATTAACTGTTAATAATGCTGACTTTTCAAGTGTTTATAAATTTCTTAAAAACAAACAAACTCTGTACTTAACAAAATTTCCTTGAGACGTGTCCTGAAGACGTCGTGCTGGCTACTTCTTCTTGGATGAAAACTAGGCGTGGAGAACTTGGAGTCGTGACACACCGGTTCAAGGGTGGATGTTACGAACTAGAAGTCGTGACACGCCGGTCAAATGGTTTTATCCTGATGCAGGGTAATTTCTATCTTGGCCAAAGAGTGGCCTCTTCTTAAAATCTTCTTGTTAAAATCTTCTTGTTAAAATCTTCTTGTTAAAATCTTCTTGGTAAAATCTTCTTCTTATCATGGCAAGGTCGCCAGACTGCTAACCCCTCCGTCTATGGCCCTGAGGTGGTTCGGATCGACGGGGGTTCTAGTTAGGAGGCAAGCAACGGATATTTCTTCTATAACATTCTAATTCTTTTCGGTCGCCTCTTGTTAAACTCTTGGCTACAGACTCGCCAGACTGTTATGCCGATATCTTTTATGGTGCTTGGGTTGTCTCTTAATTTGGGCAAAGGGTCGCCAATTTTTAATTCTTCTCTTTCTATAATACTCTGATACTTTCTCTGATACTTTCTCTGATACTAAAATTATCGACTTTACTGACTAAGTTCTTCTGAAGAGAGCACGGCTCGAAGGGGAAAATAAAAAGTTTCTCTTACATTTAGTTTACTTCTCAAAATGTACAGGTAGTGCTCTGAATTTACAGGGGTAGAGGTTCGACCTCTTTCGACCATGGCTCAGGCCGGAATCTAAAAATATTAAGAAGGCAAGGGGCCTCTGCCCCCTCCCCGCAGCGAGGCTGCTAACAAAGGAGTCCTAATGAAGTGCTATAATGAAGTACCGCTATGAAGTGACTTGATGAAGTGCCTTAATTGAAGTCGTGACTATGAAGAGCCTAATTGAAGTGACTTAATTTTACAAATACATGTATAATATAAACTTAAATGTTTGGGGGAAGACAGTCGAAGGTTAAGTTCCCCCCTTTTTAAACACATGATCAGATGTTTGAAAGATTCCAAATCTTTTTTTTTTTAAATAAAAATAAAAACTAATCGTATATTTTTTGCCGAGTCTACATTTATGAAGGCGATATCATTTCGTAATAGTACACATAAGTACAATTTAAGTACACGACTGAGTACGTATTAATTTTGGTTCATTACAATTACGATTACAATTATGGATTACTTCACATTCGCTTATGATTGTCCATTAAAGTTCTATTTAAAGTACATTCTTACATTATAAATTAAATCATTACATTTAATTACAGTTTCAATGAAGTACATTACAAGTTATTATTAATTACAGTTTCATTAAAGTACATTACGTTATATTAAATTAAAGTATTACAGTTGATTACAATTAAACAGTTACTATAACTTTGTTTTGTTTTTACAGTGTTTCATATTAATAGACAATTAAGATGTTAGAAATATAATACAAAGTACATGGGCACATATGGTTTGGATTTATATACAACATAATATGTTATAATATGTTATAAATTTGAAATCAGAGCGAAAGGAGATATTTTATCTTTGAGGCGTTCGAATCTGTCGTAGTGAGCGGAATTTGATCTTACTAAGCATTTATGAATATCTTGAGGGGTGAACGCACTTGAAAAAAAAAAAAAAAAAACAATACGAGAACGTATTTTTGCGTTTTCGAACGAAGGCCTAAAGTTTGGCGTTTCATAGCAAAAATGAATATTTAATAAAATTGACATACGATAATGGTCAAGATAAGATATGGACGTATGGGGGCGGGGTATATGGTCGAATAATAGTTATATTTATACTACATAACATATAAATAATGACTTCTATAGAGTGTACAGTTTTTATTATGATGTTAAAGAATTTTCATACATTGAATACTAGATATATGATGAAGGGAAATAAATGACGGGAAAATGTGACGTCATAGTTATTGAATTTTTACGTATAGTACAAATCATTATTAGGAAGATTTACAAGAACGAATTAGATTCAAAGAGTGGGTAGTAATGACTAAGAAGTACAACTACGGGTTCCAATCCTGTTACATGCAATGTGTATGCATAATCTAGGTCGAGGGTGAGATGCAAGACAATTCATAATTAATTATAATAACTTCTATAACAAATGGAAAATGGATACGACTAAACCATAGATATGGTAGATCGTAGAGTTGTGACACGAACAAAAATAGGAAGCTACAAGTAAAATTATTATCCAAACTCGCGTTAAGCGATTTTGGTTCTTATGTAAAAATGAATATGGATTATTCGTTGTTCATTTTTTACATTGTTCCCCCTCTAAAATGATATTTATACAATAATCTAGTAGGGTACCATTAATACAATACAAATGAGAAAATAACATCCTAACTACTTCAAGTTAGATGACGAATTTTTCTTTACATTACAAATTTTTATACAGAACAAGTGTTATTATAATATAAAAAAAAATTCAAAGGTTAATACTTTAATTTAGACAAACAATTAAGTTAGACAAAGAATGGTATTGTTAAATTTTTTTAGCAAAATTTTATTTTCTGTGGGGAAAATTACATTCATAATGAATAGGTAAAAGGGAAAAATATAAATTTTAAAGTTCATGGATTTTCAAGGTTACCATGATAGTACAATTCGTAACTAATTTTATTGACTATTGTAGGTAAAAAATCGAATTATGTAATGGATGATGTATAGACCTGTGGTCAAGTGTGTATTTGGGTGTATTAGGTGCAAAGTGTGTATTTTACAATTTCGAGGGACAGATTAGCTGATAGGATTGTTCAAGTAACTGAATAAATGCATGAGCAAGATATATTAGAAAGCACAAATGATTAAGACTAAACAGCATAGTTTGCACTTACGTAATGAAATAGTTTTATTGTGATATTCAATGATTTTAGCATAAGGGCTGTATATATATATAGTATATATAATGTGCATACATGCATTTTTATTGACTGTTGTAGGTAAAAATCAATTACGTAGTGGATGATGTATAGACCTGTGGTCAAATGTGTAGGGATTTGGAAGGTTTTTGAATTAACAAAGTTTAAAAATAATGTTTAATAATTTAAGATGGGTTTAGGGTTATAAAATCTTTTAAGTTTAAGTCAATTATTGTTATTATTATTATCATTATTATTATCATAAAATCCTTTAAGCTCAAGGTCAATTATTATAAAATTCTAAATTACAGGTAGTATTAATGATGGTGTATGCATATGAGTTTAATGTGAGTGACTGGAGGGACGGAACGTAAATGAATTCGAATGTGTCAAAAGTAATAAATTCAATTAGGATTTAGATTTTACATAATTAATCAGTTACACGTATAAGGTAATTAAAAAACGAACTTAGAGGAACTTACAATTAATGAAAAAGTAAATCTAGCGGTATTAAAAAATAAATTTTGAAGATGGAATTAAATTCGACTAGTAACATTCGTAGCTATCTATGAACTATATAACCATTAACATTAACCAGAAGCATCCCTACGATAATTGAATTAAGAAAATTAAGAATACAAATTAAAAATAGAATCAATTATGCATTTCAACGAGCTAAACATAATTTTATAATATTCTTGAAAATAAAAGTAAATCGAACCTTAGATGAGTTTCGGCCAAGAATAAAAAAGTTATTGAAATGGAAGGAAAGCATTTCGAACAATCTTTTCTTTTAATAATTTCAGGTAAATTTTACATTAAAAATTATTTTTATATAATAAAAAAAATATTAAAAAGGTTTAATAATTTTTGCATGTTAAGTAGAAAAATTATACTCTTTCGTTAAATGTTGATAGAATTTGAATTATTTGATATTTTGGTCTGAAAACTTGTTTGCATATGATAAATACATATGTTTTATTGTGTAGAAGTTTTATTAAAATTAAATGACAAAAAAGAACAAACAACTGAAATTTAGGGTATGTGCGATCATACGGGGGAATTGAGTGACTAAGCAGGGGGTATAAGTTTGAAATTGACAATACGTCTTTCGTGAGCACTTTGCTCTTTTTTTTTAAAAAAAAGATTGCTTGTCACACTACTTAGAACAAAAAATTAAAAGAGTTCAACAAACGGAGGGACGGCATGTTCCTCATATACATTACAATAATTACCAAAATCGTTACAACCTTTGCAAAAACGGTTTTGTTACAAACAATAAAATTTGTCATTTTACCTATATATTTATATACGCAACAATGGCATGAAAAGAAAAGACAAATCGGTCAATTTCCTTCTCACAAACAAAAAAAAAGGTTAACTAAAGACGCAACCCGGTCAATTCAGGTTGAATTAAATTCTCTTTTACAGCACAAAAAAAGGTTGAATTAAATTCTTAAATTACATTTTCTTAAATTAAATTCTCTTAACTTACAAAGAAAAATTTGAATTCAATTGACTGCATTGAAATGACTTGGGACTTAAACTCTGACTTGGAACTTAAACTCTGACTTGGAACTTAAACTCTGACTTGAACTCTGTCAAGTATTCTGAACCTAACTTGAACTCTATCAAGTATTCTGAAACTGTCTGACTTGAACGCTTGTCAAGTATTCTGAAACTGTCTGACTTGAACGCTTGTCAAGTATTCTGAAACTGTCTGACTTGAACGCTTGTCAAGTATTTCTATAAATCTCTGGGGCGGTTGTCCGTCTTGGCGCAACCTTCTGACTTGACCTCTTATCAAGTATTCTGAAACTAACTTGAACACTTATCAAGTATTCTGAAACTAACTTGAAGTCTTATCAAGTATTCTGAAACTGTAATTTGAAATTAACTGAAAATGGAAAATGACTGCACTTGATCTCTATCAAGTGGAGACGATTAACCTCTGTTTTGGTTGACCCTCTTGGTGCAACCGACTTACTTGAAATGCAATCAAGTATCTCTATAACTTAAACTGTCTAACTTGAAATTAACTGAAAATGGAAAATGACTGCACTTGATCTCTATCAAGTGGAGACGATTAACCTCTGTTTTGGTTGACCCTCTTGGTGCAACCTTCTGACTTAAAAAACTGACTTCAAAAATAACTTCAAAAAATGACTTCAAAACTGACTTCAAAACTGACTTCAAAACTGACTTCAAGTATCTCTCTAAATCTATAAACTCTCTGTAAACTCTCTCTTTCTTAATTTGCAAGTCAATTCAATTCAATAATTTGAAAAAAATTTGCAAACAAAAATATAAAATGTAAACAACATTTCACTCGAATGTACGGGAAGGTACATAAAATAAAATTATTCTATACTGAATATAACAGTGAAAATAACTCTGAAATTAACTCTCTCAAATTAACTCTCTTGAAATTAACTCTCTTGAAATTAACTCTCTTGAAATTAACTCTCTTGAAATTACTGTTTCAATAAAAACAAATGTATCACCGGTGTCTGAAGTGTTCACTGTGTTTTGTGTTAAATTCTGGCTCCATACTAAATATTAACTGTTAATAATGCTGACTTTTCAAGTGTTTATAAATTTCTTAAAAACAAACAAACTCTGTACTTAACAAAATTTCCTTGAGACGTGTCCTGAAGACGTCTTGCTGGCTACTTCTTCTTGGATGAAAACTAGGCGTGGAGAACTTGGAGTCGTGACACACCGGTTCAAGGGTGGATGTTACGAACTAGAAGTCGTGACACGCCGGTCAAATGGTTTTATCCTGATGCAGGGTAATTTCTATCTTGGCCAAAGAGTGGCCTCTTCTTAAAATCTTCTTGTTAAAATCTTCTTGTTAAAATCTTCTTGTTAAAATCTTCTTGTTAAAATCTTCTTCTTATCCTGGCAAGGTCGCCAGACTGCTAACCCCTCCGTCTATGGCCCTGAGGTGGTTCGGATCGACGGGGGTTCTAGTTAGGAGGCAAGCAACGGATATTTCTTCTATAACATTCTAATTCTTTTCGGTCGCCTCTTGTTAAACTCTTGGCTACAGACTCGCCAGACTGTTATGCCGATATCTTTTATGGTGCTTGGGTTGTCTCTTAATTTGGCAAAGGGTCGCCAATTTTTAATTCTTCTCTTTCTATAATACTCTGATACTTTCTCTGATACTTTCTCTGATACTAAAATTATCGACTTTACTGACTAAGTTCTTCTGAAGAGAGCACGGCTCGAAGGGGAAAATAAAAAGTTTCTCTTACATTTAGTTTACTTCTCAAAATGTACAGGTAGTGCTCTGAATTTACAGGGGTAGAGGTTCGACCTCTTTCGACCATGGCTCAGGCCGGAATCTAAAAATATTAAGAAGGCAAGGGGCCTCTGCCCCCTCCCCGCAGCGAGGCTGCTAACAAAGGAGTCCTAATGAAGTGCTATAATGAAGTACCGCTATGAAGTGACTTGATGAAGTGCCTTAATTGAAGTCGTGACTATGAAGAGCCTAATTGAAGTGACTTAATTTTACAAATACATGTATAATATAAACTTAAATGTTTGGGGGAAGACAGTCGAAGGTTAAGTTCCCCCCTTTTTAAACACATGATCAGATGTTTGAAAGATTCCAAATCTTTTTTTTTTTAAATAAAAATAAAAACTAATCGTATATTTTTTGCCGAGTCTACATTTATGAAGGCGATATCATTTCGTAATAGTACACATAAGTACAATTTAAGTACACGACTGAGTACGTATTAATTTTGGTTCATTACAATTACGATTACAATTATGGATTACTTCACATTCGCTTATGATTGTCCATTAAAGTTCTATTTAAAGTACATTCTTACATTATAAATTAAATCATTACATTTAATTACAGTTTCAATGAAGTACATTACAAGTTATTATTAATTACAGTTTCATTAAAGTACATTACGTTATATTAAATTAAAGTATTACAGTTGATTACAATTAAACAGTTACTATAACTTTGTTTTGTTTTTACAGTGTTTCATATTAATAGACAATTAAGATGTTAGAAATATAATACAAAGTACATGGGCACATATGGTTTGGATTTATATACAACATAATATGTTATAATATGTTATAAATTTGAAATCAGAGCGAAAGGAGATATTTTATCTTTGAGGCGTTCGAATCTGTCGTAGTGAGCGGAATTTGATCTTACTAAGCATTTATGAATATCTTGAGGGGTGAACGCACTTGAAAAAAAAAAAAAAAAAAAATACGAGAACGTATTTTTGCATTTTCGAACGAAGGCCTAAAGTTTGGCGTTTCATAGCAAAAATGAATATTTAATAAAATTGACATACGATAATGGTCAAGATAATATATGGACGTATGGGGGCGGGGTATATGGTCGAATAATAGTTATATTTATACTACAGTGCCCGCGAAAAGTATCCGATCACCCTGGAAATTTGTATTTTTTACATAAAACAATGTTTAAATGTATACTACCTTATATTAGTATTTTGTCATCTGTCCTTTGGTTTGGATGACTTGTTCTAGAGACGTTTTGGCATGGATTTAATCAAGTTTTGACAAACTTCCACTGATATTTCCTTGCACCATACCTTTTTGATGGCTTCTTGTAATTTTTCGACTGAGCCAGTGTCGTGGCATTCAACCGTATTTTTTATTATTAGCCACATATTTTCTATCGGATTGAGATCTGGACTATTACCAGGCCAATCCAAAATATCAAATTTATTGTCAGTAATCCATTTTGTCACTATTTTGGCCCTGTGACATGGTGCACCATCATGCATGTATGTTTTTTGTCCTTTGGATTGCCATTGCCATTGGAAGTTTATCCTGTAGCATTGCTAAATACCGTGCACCATTCATAGTTGTGTTCTTCGGAAGAAAATATAGGTTTCCACGCCCATAGTAACCGAAACAACCCAAACCATCACACTTGGAGGGTGTTTCATTGTCTTTAGGGTGTATTTAGGGTCCATCCTATTTGAGCCAATGGGCCGGCGAACCTTTTTTGGACAACTTCTGAATGTCAAAAATGTCGACTCATCACTAAATAAAACCTTCTTTCCAGTCATCAACAGTCCAATGAATATATTTTTTACAAATGCGACACGTTTTTTTACGCATTTTTTCATTAATGAACGGTTTCTTAGCAGCATTGCGAGATGGTAATCCGAGTTCTTTTTGGAGCCGCTCTTGGATAGTTCGTTCAGAAACACCAGATAACAATTATTCATATTAAATTTTATTTCTTTCGATTGTTGGTTTTTCAATACTAAACGTTTCATAAGTTTGTCTGTTCGTGAATTTGTTTTTCTCGGTCTGCCAGATCGTTTTTTAGGGACTGGCGTCGTTAGGCCGGCATTGTTCTTAGCCCGTGAAACCCATAAATTAACGGTACTTTGGGATATGTTTAATTCCTTAGCTATCTGTCTCTGTGATTTCCCACATGTATGCAAAGCAACAATAGCACCTCGACAATCACTCTTAAGTTGTTTTTTAGCACACATTATATATAAATTTTATTTACACACCTTTCTGTAAAATAACAAAATATCAATAATTTACACAAACAGTGAAATCTGACAACTTTGGACACAGCCACCCGCAATGAAGGCTACCAGAACACTAATTTGAGAATGCGTTTGGATAGCTCTCATATCAGCGAGCACCTCAAAGTTTACCAGATGTCGCTAGAACAAATAGAAAGTGAATTATGTGTCTCTGAATATCAAGGGAAAATATTGTATTTTCTTGAGTGATCGGATACTTTTCGCGGGCACTGTAC
Source organism: Bathynomus jamesi (assembly GCA_023014485.1). Lineage (NCBI taxonomy): Eukaryota > Metazoa > Arthropoda > Malacostraca > Isopoda > Cirolanidae > Bathynomus > Bathynomus jamesi. The sequence goes on from JAJOZX010020772.1 coordinate 13,882, forward strand.
ATAACATATAAATAATGACTTCTATAGAGTGTACAGTTTTTTTATTATGATGTTAAAGAATTTTCATACATTGAATACTAGATATATGAGGGAAATAAATGACGGGAAAGTGACGTCATAGTTATTGAATTTTTACGTATAGTACAAATCATTATTAGGAAGATTTACAAGAACGAATTAGATTCAAAGAGTGGGTAGTAATGATAAGAAGTACAACTACAGGTTCCAATCCTGTTACATGCAATGTGTATGCATAATCTATGGTCGAGGGTGAGATGCAAGACATTCATAATTAATTATAATACTTCTATAACAAATGGAAAATGGATACGACTAAACCATAGATATGGTAGATCGTAGAGTTGTGACACGAACAAAAATAGGAAGCTACAAGTAAAATTATTATCCAAACTCGCGTTAGCGATTTTGGTTCTTATGTAAAATGATATGGATTTTTTCGTTGTTCATTTTTTACATTGTTCCCCCTCTAAAATGATATTTATACAATAATCTAGTAGGGTACCATTAATACAATACAAATGAGAAATAACATCCTAACTACTTCAAGTTAGATGACGAATTTTTCTTTACATTACAAATTTTTATACAGAACAAGTGTTATATTATATAATATAAAAAAATTCAAAGGTTAATACTTTAATTTAGACAAACAATTAAGTTTAGACAAAGAATGGTATTGTTAAATTTTTTTGCAAAATTTTATTTTCTGTGGGGAAAATTACATTCATAATGAATAGGTAAAAGGGAAAAATATAATTTTAAAGTTCATGGATTTTCAAGGTTACCATGATAGTACAATTCGTACTAATTTTATTGACTATTGTAGGTAAAAAATCGAATTATGTAATGGATGATGTATAGACCTGTGGTCAAGTGTGTATTTGGGTGTATTAGGTGCAAAGTGTGTATTTTACAATTTCGAGGGACAGATTAGCTGATAGGATTGTTCAAGTAACTGAATAAATGCATGAGCAAGATATATTAGAAGCACAAATGATTAAGACTAAACAGCATAGTTTGCACTTACGTAATGAAATAGTTTTAATTGTGATATTCAATGATTTTAGCATAAGGGCTGTATATATTATAGTATATATAATGTGCATACATGCATTTTTATTGGACTGTTGTAGGTAAAAATCAATTACTAGTGGATGATGTATAGACCTGTGGTCAAATGTGTAGGGATTTGGAAGGTTTTTGAATTAACAAAGTTTAAAAATAATGTTTAATAATTTAAGATGGGTTTAGGGTTATAAAATCTTTTAAGTTTTAAGTCAATTATTGTTATTATTATTATCATTATTATTATCATAAAATCCTTTAAGCTCAAGGTCAATTATTATAAAATTCTAAATTACAGGTAGTATTAATGATGGTGTATGCTATGATTTATGTGAGTGACTGGAGGGACGGAACGTAATGAATTCGAATGTGTCAAAAGTAATAATTCAATTAGGATTTAGATTTTACATATTAAACAGTTACACGTATAAGGTAATTAAAAACGAACTTAGAGGAACTTACAATTAATGAAAAAGTAAATCTAGCGGTATTAAAAATAAATTTTGAAGATGGAATTAAATTCGACTAGTAACATTCGTAGCTATCTATGAACTATATACCATTAACATTAACCAGGAAGCATCCCTACGATAATTGAATTAGAAAATTAAGAATACAAATTAAAAATAGAATCATTATGCATTTCAACGAGCTAAACATAATTTTATATATTCTTGATAAATAAAAGTAAATCGAACCTTAGATGAGTTTCGGCCAAGAGTAAAAAAGTTATTGAAATGGAAGGAAAGCATTTCGAACAATCTTTTCTTTTATATTTCAGGTAATTTTACATTAAAAATTATTTTTATATAATAAAAAAATATTAAAAAGGTTTAATAATTTTTGCATGTTAAGTAGAAAAAATTATACGCTCTTTCGTTAAATGTTGATAGAATTGAATTATTTGATATTTTGGTCTGAAAACTTGTTTGCATATGATAAATACATATGTTTTATTGTGTAGAAGTTTTATTAAAATTAATGACAAAAAGAACAAACAACTGAAATTTAGGGTATGTGCGATCATACTGGGGAATTGAGTGACTAACAGTGGGTATAAGTTTGAAATTGACAATACGTCTTTCGTGAGCACTTTGCTCTTTTTTTTTTAAAAAAAGATTGCTTGTCACACTATTTAGAACAAAAATTAAAAGATTCAACAACGGAGGGACGGCATGTTTCCTCATATACATTACAATAATTACCAAAATCGTTACAACCTTTGCAAAAACGGTTTTGTTACAAACAATAAAATTTGTCATTTTACCTATATATTTATATACGCAACAATGGCATGAAAAGAAAAGACAATCGGTCAATTTCCTTCTCACAAACAAAAAAAAAGGTTAACTAAAGACGCAACCCGGTCAATTCAGGTTGAATTAAATTCTCTTTTACAGCACAAAAAAAGGTTGAATTAAATTCTTAAATTACATTTTCTTAAATTAAATTCTCTTAACTTACAAAGAAAAATTTGAATTCAATTGACTGCATTGAAATGACTTGGGACTTAAACTCTGACTTGGAACTTAAACTCTGACTTGGAACTTAAACTCTGACTTGAACTCTGTCAAGTATTCTGAACCTAACTTGAACTCTATCAAGTATTCTGAAACTGTCTGACTTGAACGCTTGTCAAGTATTCTGAAACTGTCTGACTTGAACGCTTGTCAAGTATTCTGAAACTGTCTGACTTTAACGCTTGTCAAGTATTTCTATAAATCTCTGGGGCGGTTGTCCGTCTTGGCGCAACCTTCTGACTTGACCTCTTATCAAGTATTCTGAAACTAATTTGAACTCTTATCAAGTATTCTGAAACTAAATTGAAGTCTTATCAAGTATTCTGAAACTGTAATTTGAAATTAACTGAAAATGGAAAATGACTGCACTTGATCTCTATCAAGTGGAGACGATTAACCTCTGTTTAGGTTAACCCTCTTGGTGCAACCGACTTACTTGAAATGCAATCAAGTATCTCTATAACTTAAACTGTCTAACTTGAAATTAACTGAAAATGGAAAATGACTGCACTTGATCTCTATCAAGTGGAGACGATTAACCTCTGTTTTGGTTGACCCTCTTGGTGCAACCGACTTACTTGAAATGCAATCAAGTATCTCTATAACTTAAACTTCTAACTTGAAATTAACTGAAAATGGAAAATGACTGCACTTGATCTCTATCAAGTGGAGACGATTAACCTCTGTTTTGGTTGACCCTCTTGGTGCAACCTTCTGACTTAAAAAACTGACTTCAAAAATAACTTCAAAAAATGACTTCAAAACTGACTTCAAAACTGACTTCAAAACTGACTTCAAGTATCTCTCTAAATCTATAAACTCTCTGTAAACTCTCTCTTTCTTAATTTGCAAGTCAATTCAATTCAACAATTTGAAAAAAATTTGCAAACAAAAATATAAAATGTAAACAACATTTCACTCGAATGTACGGGAAGGTACATAAAATAAAATTATTCTATACTGAATATAACAGTGAAAATAACTCTGAAATTAACTCTCTGAAATTAACTCTCTTGAAATTAACTCTCTTGAAATTAACTCGCTTGAAATTAACTCTCTTGAAATTACTGTTTCAATAAAAACAAATGTATCACCGGTGTCTGAAGTGTTCACTGTGTTTTGTGTTAAATTCTGGCTCCATACTAAATATTAACTGTTAATAATGCTGACTTTTCAAGTGTTTATAAATTTCTTAAAACAAAACAATCTCTGTACTTAACAAAATTTCCTTGAGACGTGTCCTGAAGACGTCTTGCTGGCTACTTCTTCTTGGATGAAAACTAGGCGTGGAGAACTTGGAGTCGTGACACACCGGTTCAAGGATGGATGTTACGAACTAGAAGTCGTGACACGCCGGTCAAATGGTTTTATCCTGATGCAGGGTAATTTCTATCTTGGCCAAAGAGTGGCCTCTTCTTAAAATCTTCTTGTTAAAATCTTCTTGTTAAAATCTTCTTGTTAAAATCTTCTTCTTATCCTGGCAAGGTCGCCAGACTGTTAACCCCTCCGTCTATGGCCCTGAGGTGGTTCGGATCGACGGGGGTTCTAGTTAGGAGGCAAGCAACGGATATTTCTTCTATAACATTCTAATTCTTTTCTTGGATGAAAACTAGGCGTGGAGAACTTGGAGTCGTGACACACCGGTTCAAGGGTGGATGTTACGAACAAGAAGTCGTGACACGCCTGTCAAATGGTTTTATCCTGATGCAGGGTAATTTCTATCTTGGCCAAAGAGTGGCCTCTTCTTAAAATCTTCTTGTTAAAATCTTCTTGTTAAAATCTTCTTGTTAAAATCTTCTTCTTATCCTGGCAAGGTCGCCAGACTGTTAACCCCTACGTCTATGGCCCTGAGGTGGTTCGGATCGACGGGGGTTCTAGTTAGGAGGCAAGCAACGGATATTTCTTCTATAACATTCTAATTCTTTTCTTGGATGAAAACTAGGCGTGGAGAACTTGGAGTCGTGACACACCGGTTCAAGGGTGGATGTTACGAACTAGAAGTCGTGACACGCCGGTCAAATGGTTTTATCCTGATGCAGGGTAATTTCTATCTTGGCCAAAGAGTGGCCTCTTCTTAAAATCTTCTTGTTAAAATCTTCTTGTTAAAATCTTCTTGTTAAAATCTTCTTGTAAAATCTTCTTCTTATCCTGGCAAGGTCGCCAGACTGCTAACCCCTCCGTCTATGGCCCTGAGGTGGTTCGGATCGACGGGGGTTCTAGTTAGGAGGCAAGCAACGGATATTTCTTCTATAACATTCTAATTCTTTTCGGTCGCCTCTTGTTAAACTCTTGGCTACAGACTCGCCAGACTGTTATGCCGATATCTTTTATGGTGCTTGGGTTGTCTCTTAATTTGGGCAAAGGGTCGCCAATTTTTAATTCTTCTCTTTCTATAATACTCTGATACTTTCTCTGATACTTTCTCTGATACTAAAATTATCGACTTTACTGACTAAGTTCTTCTGAAGAGAGCACGGCTCGAAGGGGAAAATAAAAAGTTTCTCTTACATTTAGTTTACTTCTCAAAATGTACAGGTAGTGCTCTGAATTTACAGGGGTAGAGGTTCGACCTCTTTCGACCATGGCTCAGGCCGGAATCTAAAAATATTAAGAAGGCAAGGGGCCTCTGCCCCCTCCCCGCAGCGAGGCTGCTAACAAAGGAGTCCTAATGAAGTGCTATAATGAAGTACCGCTATGAAGTGACTTGATGAAGTGCCTTAATTGAAGTCGTGACTATGAAGAGCCTAATTGAAGTGACTTAATTTTACAAATACATGTATAATATAAACTTAAATGTTTGGGGGAAGACAGTCGAAGGTTAAGTTCCCCCCTTTTTAAACACATGATCAGATGTTTGAAAGATTCCAAATCTTTTTTTTTTTTAAATAAAAATAAAAACTAATCGTATATTTTTTGCCGAGTCTACATTTATGAAGGCGATATCATTTCGTAATAGTACACATAAGTACAATTTAAGTACACGACTGAGTACGTATTAATTTTGGTTCATTACAATTACGATTACAATTATGGATTACTTCACATTCGCTTATGATTGTCCATTAAAGTTCTATTTAAAGTACATTCTTACATTATAAATTAAATCATTACATTTAATTACAGTTTCAATGAAGTACATTACAAGTTATTATTAATTACAGTTTCATTAAAGTACATTACGTTATATTAAATTAAAGTATTACAGTTGATTACAATTAAACAGTTACTATAACTTTGTTTTGTTTTTACAGTGTTTCATATTAATAGACAATTAAGATGTTAGAAATATAATACAAAGTACATGGGCACATATGGTTTGGATTTATATACAACATAATATGTTATAATATGTTATAAATTTGAAATCAGAGCGAAAGGAGATATTTTATCTTTGAGGCGTTCGAATCTGTCGTAGTGAGCGGAATTTGATCTTACTAAGCATTTATGAATATCTTGAGGGGTGAACGCACTTGAAAAAAAAAAAAAAAAAAAAAACGAGAACGTATTTTTGCGTTTTCGAACGAAGGCCTAAAGTTTGGCGTTTCATAGCAAAAATGAATATTTAATAAAATTGACATACGATAATGGTCAAGATAAGATATGGACGTATGGGGGCGGGGTATATGGTCGAATAATAGTTATATTTATACTACATAACATATAAATAATGACTTCTATAGAGTGTACAGTTTTTATTATGATGTTAAAGAATTTTCATACATTGAATACTAGATATATGATGAAGGGAAATAAATGACGGGAAAATGTGACGTCATAGTTATTGAATTTTTACGTATAGTACAAATCATTATTAGGAAGATTTACAAGAACGAATTAGATTCAAAGAGTGGGTAGTAATGACTAAGAAGTACAACTACGGGTTCCAATCCTGTTACATGCAATGTGTATGCATAATCTAGGTCGAGGGTGAGATGCAAGACAATTCATAATTAATTATAATAACTTCTATAACAAATGGAAAATGGATACGACTAAACCATAGATATGGTAGATCGTAGAGTTGTGACACGAACAAAAATAGGAAGCTACAAGTAAAATTATTATCCAAACTCGCGTTAAGCGATTTTGGTTCTTATGTAAAAATGAATATGGATTATTCGTTGTTCATTTTTTACATTGTTCCCCCTCTAAAATGATATTTATACAATAATCTAGTAGGGTACCATTAATACAATACAAATGAGAAAATAACATCCTAACTACTTCAAGTTAGATGACGAATTTTTCTTTACATTACAAATTTTTATACAGAACAAGTGTTATTATATAATATAAAAAAAAATTCAAAGGTTAATACTTTAATTTAGACAAACAATTAAGTTAGACAAAGAATGGTATTGTTAAATTTTTTTAGCAAAATTTTATTTTCTGTGGGGAAAATTACATTCATAATGAATAGGTAAAAGGGAAAAATATAAATTTTAAAGTTCATGGATTTTCAAGGTTACCATGATAGTACAATTCGTAACTAATTTTATTGACTATTGTAGGTAAAAAATCGAATTATGTAATGGATGATGTATAGACCTGTGGTCAAGTGTGTATTTGGGTGTATTAGGTGCAAAGTGTGTATTTTACAATTTCGAGGGACAGATTAGCTGATAGGATTGTTCAAGTAACTGAATAAATGCATGAGCAAGATATATTAGAAAGCACAAATGATTAAGACTAAACAGCATAGTTTGCACTTACGTAATGAAATAGTTTTATTGTGATATTCAATGATTTTAGCATAAGGGCTGTATATATATATAGTATATAATGTGCATACATGCATTTTTATTGACTGTTGTAGGTAAAAATCAATTACGTAGTGGATGATGTATAGACCTGTGGTCAAATGTGTAGGGATTTGGAAGGTTTTTGAATTAACAAAGTTTAAAAATAATGTTTAATAATTTAAGATGGGTTTAGGGTTATAAAATCTTTTAAGTTTAAGTCAATTATTGTTATTATTATTATCATTATTATTATCATAAAATCCTTTAAGCTCAAGGTCAATTATTATAAAATTCTAAATTACAGGTAGTATTAATGATGGTGTATGCATATGAGTTTAATGTGAGTGACTGGAGGGACGGAACGTAAATGAATTCGAATGTGTCAAAAGTAATAAATTCAATTAGGATTTAGATTTTACATAATTAATCAGTTACACGTATAAGGTAATTAAAAAACGAACTTAGAGGAACTTACAATTAATGAAAAAGTAAATCTAGCGGTATTAAAAAATAAATTTTGAAGATGGAATTAAATTCGACTAGTAACATTCGTAGCTATCTATGAACTATATAACCATTAACATTAACCAGAAGCATCCCTACGATAATTGAATTAAGAAAATTAAGAATACAAATTAAAAATAGAATCAATTATGCATTTCAACGAGCTAAACATAATTTTATAATATTCTTGAAAATAAAAGTAAATCGAACCTTAGATGAGTTTCGGCCAAGAATAAAAAAGTTATTGAAATGGAAGGAAAGCATTTCGAACAATCTTTTCTTTTAATAATTTCAGGTAAATTTTACATTAAAAATTATTTTTATATAATAAAAAAAATATTAAAAAGGTTTAATAATTTTTGCATGTTAAGTAGAAAAATTATACTCTTTCGTTAAATGTTGATAGAATTTGAATTATTTGATATTTTGGTCTGAAAACTTGTTTGCATATGATAAATACATATGTTTTATTGTGTAGAAGTTTTATTAAAATTAAATGACAAAAAAGAACAAACAACTGAAATTTAGGGTATGTGCGATCATACGGGGGAATTGAGTGACTAAGCAGGGGGTATAAGTTTGAAATTGACAATACGTCTTTCGTGAGCACTTTGCTCTTTTTTTTAAAAAAAAGATTGCTTGTCACACTACTTAGAACAAAAAATTAAAAGAGTTCAACAAACGGAGGGACGGCATGTTCCTCATATACATTACAATAATTACCAAAATCGTTACAACCTTTGCAAAAACGGTTTTGTTACAAACAATAAAATTTGTCATTTTACCTATATATTTATATACGCAACAATGGCATGAAAAGAAAAGACAAATCGGTCAATTTCCTTCTCACAAACAAAAAAAAAGGTTAACTAAAGACGCAACCCGGTCAATTCAGGTTGAATTAAATTCTCTTTTACAGCACAAAAAAAGGTTGAATTAAATTCTTAAATTACATTTTCTTAAATTAAATTCTCTTAACTTACAAAGAAAAATTTGAATTCAATTGACTGCATTGAAATGACTTGGGACTTAAACTCTGACTTGGAACTTAAACTCTGACTTGGAACTTAAACTCTGACTTGAACTCTGTCAAGTATTCTGAACCTAACTTGAACTCTATCAAGTATTCTGAAACTGTCTGACTTGAACGCTTGTCAAGTATTCTGAAACTGTCTGACTTGAACGCTTGTCAAGTATTCTGAAACTGTCTGACTTGAACGCTTGTCAAGTATTTCTATAAATCTCTGGGGCGGTTGTCCGTCTTGGCGCAACCTTCTGACTTGACCTCTTATCAAGTATTCTGAAACTAACTTGAACTCTTATCAAGTATTCTGAAACTAACTTGAAGTCTTATCAAGTATTCTGAAACTGTAATTTGAAATTAACTGAAAATGGAAAATGACTGCACTTGATCTCTATCAAGTGGAGACGATTAACCTCTGTTTTGGTTGACCCTCTTGGTGCAACCGACTTACTTGAAATGCAATCAAGTATCTCTATAACTTAAACTGTCTAACTTGAAATTAACTGAAAATGGAAAATGACTGCACTTGATCTCTATCAAGTGGAGACGATTAACCTCTGTTTTGGTTGACCCTCTTGGTGCAACCTTCTGACTTAAAAAACTGACTTCAAAAATAACTTCAAAAAATGACTTCAAAACTGACTTCAAAACTGACTTCAAAACTGACTTCAAGTATCTCTCTAAATCTATAAACTCTCTGTAAACTCTCTCTTTCTTAATTTGCAAGTCAATTCAATTCAATAATTTGAAAAAAATTTGCAAACAAAAATATAAAATGTAAACAACATTTCACTCGAATGTACGGGAAGGTACATAAAATAAAATTATTCTATACTGAATATAACAGTGAAAATAACTCTGAAATTAACTCTCTCAAATTAACTCTCTTGAAATTAACTCTCTTGAAATTAACTCTCTTGAAATTAACTCTTGAAATTACTGTTTCAATAAAAACAAATGTATCACCGGTGTCTGAAGTGTTCACTGTGTTTTGTGTTAAATTCTGGCTCCATACTAAATATTAACTGTTAATAATGCTGACTTTTCAAGTGTTTATAAATTTCTTAAAAACAAACAAACTCTGTACTTAACAAAATTTCCTTGAGACGTGTCCTGAAGACGTCTTGCTGGCTACTTCTTCTTGGATGAAAACTAGGCGTGGAGAACTTGGAGTCGTGACACACCGGTTCAAGGGTGGATGTTACGAACTAGAAGTCGTGACACGCCGGTCAAATGGTTTTATCCTGATGCAGGGTAATTTCTATCTTGGCCAAAGAGTGGCCTCTTCTTAAAATCTTCTTGTTAAAATCTTCTTGTTAAAATCTTCTTGTTAAAATCTTCTTGTTAAAATCTTCTTCTTATCCTGGCAAGGTCGCCAGACTGTAACCCCTCCGTCTATGGCCCTGAGGTGGTTCGGATCGACGGGGGTTCTAGTTAGGAGGCAAGCAACGGATATTTCTTCTATAACATTCTAATTCTTTTCGGTCGCCTCTTGTTAAACTCTTGGCTACAGACTCGCCAGACTGTTATGCCGATATCTTTTATGGTGCTTGGGTTGTCTCTTAATTTGGGCAAAGGGTCGCCAATTTTTAATTCTTCTCTTTCTATAATACTCTGATACTTTCTCTGATACTTTCTCTGATACTAAAATTATCGACTTTACTGACTAAGTTCTTCTGAAGAGAGCACGGCTCGAAGGGGAAAATAAAAAGTTTCTCTTACATTTAGTTTACTTCTCAAAATGTACAGGTAGTGCTCTGAATTTACAGGGGTAGAGGTTCGACCTCTTTCGACCATGGCTCAGGCCGGAATCTAAAAATATTAAGAAGGCAAGGGGCCTCTGCCCCCTCCCCGCAGCGAGGCTGCTAACAAAGGAGTCCTAATGAAGTGCTATAATGAAGTACCGCTATGAAGTGACTTGATGAAGTGCCTTAATTGAAGTCGTGACTATGAAGAGCCTAATTGAAGTGACTTAATTTTACAAATACATGTATAATATAAACTTAAATGTTTGGGGGAAGACAGTCGAAGGTTAAGTTCCCCCCTTTTTAAACACATGATCAGATGTTTGAAAGATTCCAAATCTTTTTTTTTTTAAATAAAAATAAAAACTAATCGTATATTTTTTGCCGAGTCTACATTTATGAAGGCGATATCATTTCGTAATAGTACACATAAGTACAATTTAAGTACACGACTGAGTACGTATTAATTTTGGTTCATTACAATTACGATTACAATTATGGATTACATGTATTACTACATTCGCTTATGATTGTCCATTAAAGTTCTATTTAAAGTACATTCTTACATTATAAATTAAATCATTACATTTAATTACAGTTTCAATGAAGTACATTACAAGTTATTATTAATTACAGTTTCATTAAAGTACATTACGTTATATTAAATTAAAGTATTACAGTTGATTACAATTAAACAGTTACTATAACTTTGTTTTGTTTTTACAGTGTTTCATATTAATAGACAATTAAGATGTTAGAAATATAATACAAAGTACATGGGCACATATGGTTTGGATTTATATACAACATAATATGTTATAATATGTTATAAATTTGAAATCAGAGCGAAAGGAGATATTTTATCTTTGAGGCGTTCGAATCTGTCGTAGTGAGCGGAATTTGATCTTACTAAGCATTTATGAATATCTTGAGGGGTGAACGCACTTGAAAAAAAAAAAAAAAAAAACAATACGAGAACGTATTTTTGCGTTTTCGAACGAAGGCCTAAAGTTTGGCGTTTCATAGCAAAAATGAATATTTAATAAAATTGACATACGATAATGGTCAAGATAAGATATGGACGTATGGGGGCGGGGTATATGGTCGAATAATAGTTATATTTATACTACATAACATATAAATAATGACTTCTATAGAGTGTACAGTTTTTATTATGATGTTAAAGAATTTTCATACATTGAATACTAGATATATGATGAAGGGAAATAAATGACGGGAAAATGTGACGTCATAGTTATTGAATTTTTACGTATAGTACAAATCATTATTAGGAAGATTTACAAGAACGAATTAGATTCAAAGAGTGGGTAGTAATGACTAAGAAGTACAACTACGGGTTCCAATCCTGTTACATGCAATGTGTATGCATAATCTAGGGTCGAGGGTGAGATGCAAGACAATTCATAATTAATTATAATAACTTCTATAACAAATGGAAAATGGATACGACTAAACCATAGATATGGTAGATCGTAGAGTTGTGACACGAACAAAAATAGGAAGCTACAAGTAAAATTATTATCCAAACTCGCGTTAAGCGATTTTGGTTCTTATGTAAAAATGAATATGGATTATTCGTTGTTCATTTTTTACATTGTTCCCCCTCTAAAATGATATTTATACAATAATCTAGTAGGGTACCATTAATACAATACAAATGAGAAAATAACATCCTAACTACTTCAAGTTAGATGACGAATTTTTCTTTACATTACAAATTTTTATACAGAACAAGTGTTATTATATAATATAAAAAAAAATTCAAAGGTTAATACTTTAATTTAGACAAACAATTAAGTTAGACAAAGAATGGTATTGTTAAATTTTTTTAGCAAAATTTTATTTTCTGTGGGGAAAATTACATTCATAATGAATAGGTAAAAGGGAAAAATATAAATTTTAAAGTTCATGGATTTTCAAGGTTACCATGATAGTACAATTCGTAACTAATTTTATTGACTATTGTAGGTAAAAAATCGAATTATGTAATGGATGATGTATAGACCTGTGGTCAAGTGTGTATTTGGGTGTATTAGGTGCAAAGTGTGTATTTTACAATTTCGAGGGACAGATTAGCTGATAGGATTGTTCAAGTAACTGAATAAATGCATGAGCAAGATATATTAGAAAGCACAAATGATTAAGACTAAACAGCATAGTTTGCACTTACGTAATGAAATAGTTTTATTGTGATATTCAATGATTTTAGCATAAGGGCTGTATATATATATAGTATATATAATGTGCATACATGCATTTTTATTGACTGTTGTAGGTAAAAATCAATTACGTAGTGGATGATGTATAGACCTGTGGTCAAATGTGTAGGGATTTGGAAGGTTTTTGAATTAACAAAGTTTAAAAATAATGTTTAATAATTTAAGATGGGTTTAGGGTTATAAAATCTTTTAAGTTTAAGTCAATTATTGTTATTATTATTATCATTATTATTATCATAAAATCCTTTAAGCTCAAGGTCAATTATTATAAAATTCTAAATTACAGGTAGTATTAATGATGGTGTATGCATATGAGTTTAATGTGAGTGACTGGAGGGACGGAACGTAAATGAATTCGAATGTGTCAAAAGTAATAAATTCAATTAGGATTTAGATTTTACATAATTAATCAGTTACACGTATAAGGTAATTAAAAAACGAACTTAGAGGAACTTACAATTAATGAAAAAGTAAATCTAGCGGTATTAAAAAATAAATTTTGAAGATGGAATTAAATTCGACTAGTAACATTCGTAGCTATCTATGAACTATATAACCATTAACATTAACCAGAAGCATCCCTACGATAATTGAATTAAGAAAATTAAGAATACAAATTAAAAATAGAATCAATTATGCATTTCAACGAGCTAAACATAATTTTATAATATTCTTGAAAATAAAAGTAAATCGAACCTTAGATGAGTTTCGGCCAAAATAAAAAAGTTATTGAAATGGAAGGAAAGCATTTCGAACAATCTTTTCTTTTAATAATTTCAGGTAAATTTTACATTAAAAATTATTTTTATAATAAAAAAAATATTAAAAAGGTTTAATAATTTTTGCATGTTAAGTAGAAAAATTATACTCTTTCGTTAAATGTTGATAGAATTTGAATTATTTGATATTTTGGTCTGAAAACTTGTTTGCATATGATAAATACATATGTTTTATTGTGTAGAAGTTTTATTAAAATTAAATGACAAAAAAGAACAAACAACTGAAATTTAGGGTATGTGCGATCATACGGGGGAATTGAGTGACTAAGCAGGGGGTATAAGTTTGAAATTGACAATACGTCTTTCGTGAGCACTTTGCTTTTTTTTTTTAAAAAAAAGATTGCTTGTCACACTACTTAGAACAAAAAATTAAAAGAGTTCAACAAACGGAGGGACGGCATGTTCCTCATATACATTACAATAATTACCAAAATCGTTACAACCTTTGCAAAAACGGTTTTGTTACAAACAATAAAATTTGTCATTTTATATATATATTTATATACGCAACAATGGCATGAAAAGAAAAGACAAATCGGTCAATTTCCTTCTCACAAACAAAAAAAAGGTTAACTAAAGACGCAACCCGGTCAATTCAGGTTGAATTAAATTCTCTTTTACAGCACAAAAAAAGGTTGAATTAAATTCTTAAATTACATTTTCTTAAATTAAATTCTCTTAACTTACAAAGAAAAATTTGAATTCAATTGACTGCATTGAAATGACTTGGGACTTAAACTCTGACTTGGAACTTAAACTCTGACTTGGAACTTAAACTCTGACTTGAACTCTGTCAAGTATTCTGAAACCAACTTGAACTCTGTCAAGTATTCTGAAACTGTCTGACTTGAACGCTGTCAAGTATTCTGAAACTGTCTGACTTGAAACGCTTGTCAAGTATTCTGAAACTGTCTGACT
>JAJOZX010020773.1:0-28653 GCA_023014485.1 Bathynomus jamesi
ATATATATATATATATATATATATATATATATATTCAGTAGGCACGTTAAAAAGAATACATGATAAATGAAATGAAAACTATAATAACCTGCAATAGGTGGGTTTTAGGGATGGATAATGAAAGTTGGAAACATCTCTCTCCGACATCATCATATCGTAGAAATAAATGAAATTTGTGAAGTATACAAAAAAATTGTCTCAATTTTTCTTTGGAGAAGTGCCTCCCTAAAACACTATATAAAATAGAATCTGATCATGAATTTCCATCGTATTTTTTTATTATTACATCATAATAGGAATATATAATGCTTTCATAATGCGTGCGCGCGTGCGTGTGACTCGTAATATATATATATATATATATATATATATATATATATATATATAATATATATATATATACTGCAAACCACAAGGAAAAAGAAAAACGATTCCAAGGTCTTTCGTGTACAAATCCAATTCGATCGTCATCATGGACAAAATCAGTTATGTTGAAAAGATGAATACATTATTGAGTGATCGTGACACGTACAAACCTCTAAATAGAGACCCATTGGAGGATGTTAATAAAATGTTTAACAGAAAATTAAGAGAAATTTAAAAAAATAACTATAATAGGCTTCCACAGCAGTGTCTTAGTATTAATCCGTCACTACCATATCTGTACGGCTTAGTAAAAACACACAAAGTAAATAATCCCATGAGGCCTATTGTTAGCTCAGTTTGCTCCGTAACCTATTATAAGCTACCAAAATGGTTAGTTAGTTAGTTAGTTAGTTTATTAACGCCGTTAGTTGGCTCTATTTCTGAGTCACATATTGTAAATAGCATGGATCTTATTGACAAACTGAATGAAGTTCCCTAATGACCCTAATTTCAAATTGGTAAACTTCGATCTATGCTCCCTATTCACAAAAAAAGTCCCTGTTGATGACCTACTTGATTTTTTTAAAGATTATAAGATCTCTGAATATTCTTCTTTCCCTGTTCAACACAACACTCTTATTGAGTTAATTAAGCTTTGTGTCAAAGATTGTAAATTTCAGTTTGAAAATAAGTTTTATGCTATGTCGTTTGGATTGGCTATGGGAAATCCCCTTTCACCTGTACTAGCTAATTTATTTAATATGGAATTTTTTGAAAGTCGAATTTTGCCTACGATTGTTAATTTTAACCTTGTTTGGTACAGGTATATAGATGATATTTTTTTTATGCCTTTGGCCTAATAATTTGAATGTGGACTTATTTCTTGGTAGGCTCAACAATTTAGTCCCATCTATTATTAAGTTTACAGTTGAAAAATAAAATGATGGAAGCCTATCTTTTCTTGATCTAAAAATTTGGAGATGCTGCTCTAATCAGTTCAAATATGAAGTCTACCGTAAGCCTACTACTCCTAATAATAACACTTTTGTGCATTTTTATTCTGACCATCATCCTTCTATTA
The DNA here is from genome assembly GCA_023014485.1 of Bathynomus jamesi. Classification (NCBI taxonomy): domain Eukaryota; kingdom Metazoa; phylum Arthropoda; class Malacostraca; order Isopoda; family Cirolanidae; genus Bathynomus; species Bathynomus jamesi. Next base: position 1,448 of record JAJOZX010020773.1, read on the forward strand.
AATCCTCTATTTTCTCTGTTGCTATGTTTCTTCGAGCATTGAGAGTTGTCAGTCCTGAATTTCTTTTAGATTCCGAGTTATGCAATATCATGAATATTGGTACTAAATTATTATGTTATCCTATTTCATTTTTAGATAACTGTCTTAATTAAGAAAGCCAAGAATAGTAGGTATTATAATAACGTAATTGTAAAGGAATTTCAGCGTAAAAATATCCTTAGCCTACCTTACCATGTTAATTTTCAATACCTTCCAACTGTACTTAAAGCAATTGGCATTAATGTAATCTTTAAGTATAATAATAATAATCACACTGTTAAATCACGCCTAATAAAGAATAGCCCTGATAATGTTGTTGGTTGTGTGTATTCGATCGGATGTACACAATGTAACTCAGTATATATAGGCCAAACCGGTAAAACGTTAGATATTAGGGTAAAACAGCATAAATATGCTTGTAGAACAGCTAATAATAATAATAATAATAATAATTCCAATGCTTTATTTAACCATATGTATAGATGTAACCATAGCATCAAGTGGGATAGTTCTAAAGCGCTTGTTAAAAACAGAGATATAATAGAAAGAAATATTCTGGAATGTGCATTTATTCATTTTAAAAACAATTTCAGTAACAGTGCGGGGACGTATAAAATTGACGATATCATGTTAAAATTTATTTTGCCTCTCATTAACCCTTGTTAAGTACGTGCTAATTGTTTTGTTTATCCTGTAAGTTGTATATATTTATGGGCGAGCATTCATTCATTTCACGTGTTTTATTGTGAAATTCATCCCAAATATATATATATATATATTAGGGTGTCTCTTATTTTCGAAGTGTTGATTGTTTTAGGTTGCGCCCCCTCAACCAGTTCCATTGGTTGAAAAAACATCACATATAAAATGTTTTTTGGATTGAACAATTTTTAGAGGTCGCCCCGCTTATTAAATTTCATAAAATATAGCTATTATTTATGCAATTAATATTTGAAATTACTAGCAGTTGTCAAGTATACTAAACATATGTTTTTAATTAATTAATCATCATATTTATGATGAATTCAATTAAATGAATATATTAGAGATAATTGTCAAGTTTGTAGCTGAAAATATTGCTTGATAAGACAAGATCAAGGAGCTTGTGCTTTACCAAAATCTAAGAAAAAACGAGGCATGAAAAACATCATGACTATTCAGATGTCTGCTGCCCTGGATCGTACACAAATTTCCTCTAGAAAGGCAACATTTATCCTCGCAGAGGCAGCTAAAAGCTTTGGTTTGGACGCTTCAGATTACAATATAAACCAACATTCTATCCATCGCCTTCGAAATAAGAACCGAGCTCGTCATGCTAAAGAACTTAAGGAGCATTTCCATGGAGAATGTTCTATGACAGTCCACTGGGATGGCAAGATGATGGAGGACCTCACCTCGCACAAGCACATTGATCGTCTCCCAGTACTTGTGTCAGGACCTGGTGTTGAACAGCTGCTTGGTGTCCCCAAAATCCCAAACTCAACTGGAGAAGCACAAGCTGAAGCCGTCTTTAACTGCCTGAATGAATGGGGAATTACAGAGAGAGTAAAAGCAATTTGTTTCGATACAACAGCTTCAAACACGGGTCAATATAGTGGAGCCTGTGCTCTCATCGAAGCAAAATTTGGACATGATGTTTTGTACTTGCCTTGTAGACACCATGTTTTAGATTTATTGTTGGGAGCTGCATTTGAAGCAACATTGGGATCTACATCAACTGGTCCAGTTTTCGTGACAATTGGACTTCTGTTGATCAAAGCCAGTTCCAAACAGGTGAGACAGACACGATTACTACAGAAGCAATTATCCAGTCTAAAACTGAACTAATTCAGTTTGCTAGATCCCAGGCACCTATGCTACGGGATGACTATCAAGAACTTTTGGATCTGTCCATCATCTTTCTTGGAGGTGTCCCCAATAAAGGCATCAAGTTTCGTGCACCAGGTGCCATACATCGAGCTCGCTGGATGTCCAAAGCGCTCTATTCTATCAAGATGTGGCTTTTTCGAAACCAGTTCAAGATGACTAAGACTGAAGAACGAGGAATTCGAGATCTTTCCCTTTTTTCTGTTCTCATCTATATGAAGGCTTGGACAACATCCTCACTCCCTATTGAAACCCCATTTAATGACTGGCTCCTTATGAGGTCATTGATTAATTATCGTAACAAAAAGATTTCTGATGCAACTAAAAAAAAGCTCTAACCACTTATGGTACCTGTCTGAAGAAGCAGTTGGTCTTGCTTTCTTTGATGAGCGAATTACTACAGATGTAAAGAAACGCATGGTAAAGGCATTAGAAGATGAGTCCACTGATAGACCACCCAAGCGTCCTCGGATTCCTGAATCGACCTTCTGCTCTGGTGAAGGACTACACCAACTTGTTACAAGAAATACTAGAGAATTCTTTACTAAGCTGAATTTGCCAGAAGGATTTCTGAACAAGGCACCCAGCACTTGGACATCCAACTGTGAATATTTAAGGGCCAGAGCTATTGTTGCAGCTCTATCTGTTGTAAATGACCGGGCAGAACGTGCAGTAGCTTTAGTTCAAGAGCTGAATAAGAAATTGACAGTGGGGGAAGAGCAGCTCCAGTTCCTGCTCCAAATTGTTGCAAAACACCGCCAGAGTCACCCAGTTCCATCAAAAACTGTTCTTCTCAAAAAATAACCATCAATGAGGTCGCACCTTAAAATACACCATATTGTATAATCATTGTATATTAAATAAATGTTGTATAAGGAAATAATGCTAATTAAAGTAATTAAAGTATGTAAATAGCACTGGCATTTTGAATTTATCTCTATATAATAAACTAATGTTTTTTTTTTTAGCAATGCTTCAATGCTGATTGATATAAAAAAGAGCCAGGAAGGATTTTGGATAGGAGAAAAAGGATTGGGATAAAGAAGGATTGAGGACCAAAGGATGGATTATAACAACATCAAGGATAGGTTAGAAAAGGATCAATGATAAATAAGAAGGCCTATACTTATAAAAACGAATCAAACTAAAAAAAGAAGGAAGGAATTATGTGTATAATGAGCATAATCATATGTCAGGAGCTATTATGCCATGGTCACCATTTTTATTAGCCGGGGGCGACCCCTAAATATGAGCCAATTTGTGTCAAACTTTCACGTTTTAGTTTTTATGCTAAATGGAACTATTTTAGGGGGCGCAGATAAAATACTTCAACATTTCAATTTTTGACTACCCAATAAGAGACACCCTAATATATAATATATATATATATATATATATTCAGTAGGCACGTTAAAAAGAATACATGATAAATGAAATGAAAACTATAATAACCTGCAATAGGTGGGTTTTAGGGATGGATAATGAAAGTTGGAAACATCTCTCTCCGACATCATCATATCGTAGAAATAAATGAAATTTGTGAAGTATACAAAAAATTGTCTCAATTTTTCTTTGGAGAAGTGCCTCCCTAAAACACTATAAAAATAGAATCTGATCATGAATTTCCATCGTATTTTTTTTATTATTACATCATAATAGGAATATAATAATGCTTTCATAATGCGTGCGCGCGTGCGTGTGACTCGTAATATATATATATATATAATATATATAATATATATATATATATATATAATATATATATATATATACTGCAAACCCACAAGGAAAAAGAAAAACGATTCCAAGGTCTTTCGTGTACAAATCCAATTCGATCGTCATCATGGACAAAATCAGTTATGTTGAAAAGATGAATACATTATTGAGTGATCGTGACACGTACAAACCTCTAAATAGAGACCCATTGGAGGATGTTAATAAAATGTTTAACAGAAAATTAAGAGAAATTTAAAAAAATAACTATAATAGGCTTCCACAGCAGTGTCTTAGTATTAATCCGTCACTACCATATCTGTACGGCTTAGTAAAAACACACAAAGTAAATAATCCCATGAGGCCTATTGTTAGCTCAGTTTGCTCCGTAACCTATTATAAGCTACCAAAATGGTTAGTTATTTAGTTAGTTAGTTATTAACGCCGTTAGTTGGCTCTATTTCTGAGTCACATATTGTAAATAGCATGGATCTTATTGACAAACTGAATGAAGTTCCCTAATGACCCTAATTTCAAATTGGTAAACTTCGATCTATGCTCCCTATTCACAAAAAAAGTCCCTGTTGATGACCTACTTGATTTTTTAAAAGATTATAAGATCTCTGAATATTCTTCTTTCCCTGTTCAACACAACACTCTTATTGAGTTAATTAAGCTTTGTGTCAAAGATTGTAAATTTCAGTTTGAAAATAAGTTTTATGCTATGTCGTTTGGATTGGCTATGGGAAATCCCCTTTCACCTGTACTAGCTAATTTATTTAATATGGAATTTTTGAAAGTCGAATTTTGCCTACGATTGTTAATTTTAACCTTGTTTGGTACAGGTATATAGATGATATTTTTTTTATGCCTTTGGCCTAATAATTTGAATGTGGACTTATTTCTTGGTAGGCTCAACAATTTAGTCCCATCTATTATTAAGTTTACAGTTGAAAAATAAAATGATGGAAGCCTATCTTTTCTTGATCTAAAAATTTGGAGATGCTGCTCTAATCAGTTCAAATATGAAGTCTACCGTAAGCCTACTACTCCTAATAATAACACTTTTGTGCATTTTTATTCTGACCATCATCCTTCTATTAAATCCTCTATTTTCTCTGTTGCTATGTTTCTTCGAGCATTGAGAGTTGTCAGTCCTGAATTTCTTTTAGATTCCGAGTTATGCAATATCATGAATATTGGTACTAAATTATTATGTTATCCTATTTCATTTTAGATAACTGTCTTAATTAAGAAAGCCAAGAATAGTAGGTATTATAATAACGTAATTGTAAAGGAATTTCAGCGTAAAAATATCCTTAGCCTACCTTACCATGTTAATTTTCAATACCTTCCAACTGTACTTAAAGCAATTGGCATTAATGTAATCTTTAAGTATAATAATAATAATCACACTGTTAAATCACGCCTAATAAAGAATAGCCCTGATAATGTTGTTGGTTGTGTGTATTCGATCGGATGTACACAATGTAACTCAGTATATATAGGCCAAACCGGTAAAACGTTAGATATTAGGGTAAAACAGCATAAATATGCTTGTAGAACAGCTAATAATAATAATAATAATAATAATTCCAATGCTTTATTTAACCATATGTATAGATGTAACCATAGCATCAAGTGGGATAGTTCTAAAGCGCTTGTTAAAAACAGAGATATAATAGAAAGAAATATTCTGGAATGTGCATTTATTCATTTTAAAAACAATTTCAGTAACAGTGCGGGGACGTATAAAATTGACGATATCATGTTAAAATTTATTTTGCCTCTCATTAACCCTTGTTAAGTACGTGCTAATTGTTTTGTTTATCCTGTAAGTTGTATATATTTATGGGCGAGCATTCATTCATTTCACGTGTTTTTATTGTGAAATTCATCCCAAATATATATATATATATATTAGGGTGTCTCTTATTTCGAAGTGTTGATTGTTTTAGGTTGCGCCCCCTCAACCAGTTCCATTGGTTGAAAAAACATCACATATAAAATGTTTTTTGGATTGAACAATTTTAGAGGTCGCCCCCGCTTATTAAATTTCATAAAATATAGCTATTATTTATGCAATTAATATTTGAAATTACTAGCAGTTGTCAAGTATACTAAACATATGTTTTTAATTAATTAATCATCATATTTATGATGAATTCAATTAAATGAATATATTAGAGATAATTGTCAAGTTTGTAGCTGAAAATATTGCTTGATAAGACAAGATCAAGGAGCTTGTGCTTTACCAAAATCTAAGAAAAAACGAGGCATGAAAAACATCATGACTATTCAGATGTCTGCTGCCCTGGATCGTACACAAATTTCCTCTAGAAAGGCAACATTTATCCTCGCAGAGGCAGCTAAAAGCTTTGGTTTGGACGCTTCAGATTACAATATAAACCAACATTCTATCCATCGCCTTCGAAATAAGAACCGAGCTCGTCATGCTAAAGAACTTAAGGAGCATTTCCATGGAGAATGTTCTATGACAGTCCACTGGGATGGCAAGATGATGGAGGACTCACCTCGCACAAGCACATTGATCGTCTCCCAGTACTTGTGTCAGGACCTGGTGTTGAACAGCTGCTTGGTGTCCCCAAAATCCCAAACTCAACTGGAGAAGCACAAGCTGAAGCCGTCTTTAACTGCCTGAATGAATGGGGAATTACAGAGAGAGTAAAAGCAATTTGTTTCGATACAACAGCTTCAAACACGGGTCAATATAGTGGAGCCTGTGCTCTCATCGAAGCAAAATTTGGACATGATGTTTTGTACTTGCCTTGTAGACACCATGTTTTAGATTTATTGTTGGGAGCTGCATTTGAAGAACATTGGGATCTACATCAACTGGTCCAGTTTTCGTGACAATTGGACTTCTGTTGATCAAAGCCAGTTCCAAACAGGTGAGACAGACACGATTACTACAGAAGCAATTATCCAGTCTAAAACTGAACTAATTCAGTTTGCTAGATCCAGGCACCTATGCTACGGGATGACTATCAAGAACTTTTGGATCTGTCCATCATCTTTTCTTGGAGGTGTCCCCAATAAAGGCATCAAGTTTCGTGCACCAGGTGCCATACATCGAGCTCGCTGGATGTCCAAAGCGCTCTATTCTATCAAGATGTGGCTTTTTTCGAAACCAGTTCAAGATGACTAAGACTGAAGAACGAGGAATTCGAGATCTTTCCCTTTTTTCTGTTCTCATCTATATGAAGGCTTGGACAACATCCTCACTCCCTATTGAAACCCCATTTAATGACTGGCTCCTTATGAGGTCATTGATTAATTATCGTAACAAAAAGATTTCTGATGCAACTAAAAAAAGCTCTAACCACTTATGGTACCTGTCTGAAGAAGCAGTTGGTCTTGCTTTCTTTGATGAGCGAATTACTACAGATGTAAAGAAACGCATGGTAAAGGCATTAGAAGATGAGTCCACTGATAGACCACCCAAGCGTCCTCGGATTCCTGAATCGACCTTCTGCTCTGGTGAAGGACTACACCAACTTGTTACAAGAAATACTAGAGAATTCTTTACTAAGCTGAATTTGCCAGAAGGATTTCTGAACAAGGCACCCAGCACTTGGACATCCAACTGTGAATATTTAAGGGCCAGAGCTATTGTTGCAGCTCTATCTGTTGTAAATGACCGGGCAGAACGTGCAGTAGCTTTAGTTCAAGAGCTGAATAAGAAATTGACAGTGGGGGAAGAGCAGCTCCAGTTCCTGCTCCAAATTGTTGCAAAACACCGCCAGAGTCACCCAGTTCCATCAAAAACTGTTCTTCTCAAAAAATAACCATCAATGAGGTCGCACCTTAAAATACACCATATTGTATAATCATTGTATATTAAATAAATGTTGTATAAGGAAATAATGCTAATTAAAGTAATTAAAGTATGTAATAGCACTGGCATTTTGAATTTATCTCTATATAATAAACTAATGTTTTTTTTTTTTAGCAATGCTTCAATGATTGTATATAAAAAAAGAGCCAGGAAGGATTTTGGATAGGAGAAAAAAGGATTGGGATAAAGAAGGATTGAGGACCAAAGGATGGATTATAACAACATCAAGGATAGGTTAGAAAAGGATCAATGATAAATAAGAAGGCCTATACTTATAAAAACGAATCAAACTAAAAAAAGAAGGAAGGAATTATGTGTATAATGAGCATAATCATATGTCAGGAGCTATTATGCCATGGTCACCATTTTTATTAGCCGGGGGCGACCCCTAAATATGAGCCAATTTGTGTCAAACTTTCACGTTTTAGTTTTTATGCTAAATGGAACTATTTTAGGGGGCGCAGATAAAATACTTCAACATTTCAATTTTTGACTACCCAATAAGAGACACCTATATATATATATATATGATACATCCATATATCATATATATATATATATATATATATATATATATATATATATTCAGTAGGCACGTTAAAAAGAATACATGATAAATGAAATGAAAACTATAATAACCTGCAATAGGTGGGTTTTAGGGATGGATAATGAAAGTTGGAAACATCTCTCTCCGACATCATCATATCGTAGAAATAAATGAAATTTGTGAAGTATACAAATAAATTGTCTCAATTTTTCTTTGGAGAAGTGCCTCCCTAAAACACTATATAAAAATAGAATCTGATCATGAATTTCCATCGTATTTTTTTTTATTACATCATAATAGGAATATAATAATGCTTTCATAATGCGTGCGCGCGTGCGTGTGACTCGTATATAATATATATATATATATATAATATATATATATATATATAATATATATATATATACTGCAAACCCACAAGGAAAAAGAAAAACGATTCCAAGGTCTTTCGTGTACAAATCCAATTCGATCGTCATCATGGACAAAATCAGTTATGTTGAAAAGATGAATACATTATTGAGTGATCGTGACACGTACAAACCTCTAAATAGAGACCCATTGGAGGATGTTAATAAAATGTTTAACAGAAAATTAAGAGAAATTTAAAAAAATAACTATAATAGGCTTCCACAGCAGTGTCTTAGTATTAATCCGTCACTACCATATCTGTACGGCTTAGTAAAAACACACAAAGTAAATAATCCCATGAGGCCTATTGTTAGCTCAGTTTGCTCCGTAACCTATTATAAGCTACCAAAATGGTTAGTTATTTAGTTAGTTTATTATTACGCCGTTAGTTGGCTCTATTTCTGAGTCACATATTGTAAATAGCATGGATCTTATTGACAAACTGAATGAAGTTCCCTAATGACCCTAATTTCAAATTGGTAAACTTCGATCTATGCTCCCTATTCACAAAAAAAGTCCCTGTTGATGACCTACTTGATTTTTTTAAAAGATTATAAGATCTCTGAATATTCTTCTTTCCCTGTTCAACACAACACTCTTATTGAGTTAATTAAGCTTTGTGTCAAAGATTGTAAATTTCAGTTTGAAAATAAGTTTTATGCTATGTCGTTTGGATTGGCTATGGGAAATCCCCTTTCACCTGTACTAGCTAATTTATTTAATATGGAATTTTTTGAAAGTCGAATTTTGCCTACGATTGTTAATTTTAACCTTGTTTGGTACAGGTATATAGATGATATTTTTTTTATGCCTTTGGCCTAATAATTTGAATGTGGACTTATTTCTTGGTAGGCTCAACAATTTAGTCCCATCTATTATTAAGTTTACAGTTGAAAAATAAAATGATGGAAGCCTATCTTTTCTTGATCTAAAAATTTGGAGATGCTGCTCTAATCAGTTCAAATATGAAGTCTACCGTAAGCCTACTACTCCTAATAATAACACTTTTGTGCATTTTATTCTGACCATCATCCTTCTATTAAATCCTCTATTTTCTCTGTTGCTATGTTTCTTCGAGCATTGAGAGTTGTCAGTCCTGAATTTCTTTTAGATTCCGAGTTATGCAATATCATGAATATTGGTACATTATTATGTTATCCTATTTCATTTTTAGATAACTGTCTTAATTAAGAAAGCCAAGAATAGTAGGTATTATAATAACGTAATTGTAAAGGAATTTCAGCGTAAAAATATCCTTAGCCTACCTTACCATGTTAATTTTCAATACCTTCCAACTGTACTTAAAGCAATTGGCATTAATGTAATCTTTAAGTATAATAATAATAATCACACTGTTAAATCACGCCTAATAAAGAATAGCCCTGATAATGTTGTTGGTTGTGTGTATTCGATCGGATGTACACAATGTAACTCAGTATATATAGGCCAAACCGGTAAAACGTTAGATATTAGGGTAAAACAGCATAAATATGCTTGTAGAACAGCTAATAATAATAATAATAATAATAATTCCAATGCTTTATTTAACCATATGTATAGATGTAACCATAGCATCAAGTGGGATAGTTCTAAAGCGCTTGTTAAAAACAGAGATATAATAGAAAGAAATATTCTGGAATGTGCATTTATTCATTTTAAAAACAATTTCAGTAACAGTGCGGGGACGTATAAAATTGACGATATCATGTTAAAATTTATTTTGCCTCTCATTAACCCTTGTTAAGTACGTGCTAATTGTTTTGTTTATCCTGTAAGTTGTATATATTTATGGGCGAGCATTCATTCATTTCACGTGTTTTATTGTGAAATTCATCCCAAATATATATATATATATATTAGGGTGTCTCTTATTTTCGAAGTGTTGATTGTTTTAGGTTGCGCCCCCTCAACCAGTTCCATTGGTTGAAAAAACATCACATATAAAATGTTTTTTGGATTGAACAATTTTTAGAGGTCGCCCCCGCTTATTAAATTTCATAAAATATAGCTATTATTTATGCAATTAATATTTGAAATTACTAGCAGTTGTCAAGTATACTAAACATATGTTTTTAATTAATTAATCATCATATTTATGATGAATTCAATTAAATGAATATATTAGAGATAATTGTCAAGTTTGTAGCTGAAAATATTGCTTGATAAGACAAGATCAAGGAGCTTGTGCTTTACCAAAATCTAAGAAAAAACGAGGCATGAAAAACATCATGACTATTCAGATGTCTGCTGCCCTGGATCGTACACAAATTTCCTCTAGAAAGGCAACATTTATCCTCGCAGAGGCAGCTAAAAGCTTTGGTTTGGACGCTTCAGATTACAATATAAACCAACATTCTATCCATCGCCTTCGAAATAAGAACCGAGCTCGTCATGCTAAAGAACTTAAGGAGCATTTCCATGGAGAATGTTCTATGACAGTCCACTGGGATGGCAAGATGATGGAGGACCTCACCTCGCACAAGCACATTGATCGTCTCCCAGTACTTGTGTCAGGACCTGGTGTTGAACAGCTGCTTGGTGTCCCCAAAATCCCAAACTCAACTGGAGAAGCACAAGCTGAAGCCGTCTTTAACTGCCTGAATGAATGGGGAATTACAGAGAGAGTAAAAGCAATTTGTTTCGATACAACAGCTTCAAACACGGGTCAATATAGTGGAGCCTGTGCTCTCATCGAAGCAAAATTTGGACATGATGTTTTGTACTTGCCTTGTAGACACCATGTTTTAGATTTATTGTTGGGAGCTGCATTTGAAGCAACATTGGGATCTACATCAACTGGTCCAGTTTTCGTGACAATTGGACTTCTGTTGATCAAAGCCAGTTCCAAACAGGTGAGACAGACACGATTACTACAGAAGCAATTATCCAGTCTAAAACTGAACTAATTCAGTTTGCTAGATCCCAGGCACCTATGCTACGGGATGACTATCAAGAACTTTGGATCTGTCCATCATCTTTCTTGGAGGTGTCCCCAATAAAGGCATCAAGTTTCGTGCACCAGGTGCCATACATCGAGCTCGCTGGATGTCCAAAGCGCTCTATTCTATCAAGATGTGGCTTTTTCGAAACCAGTTCAAGATGACTAAGACTGAAGAACGAGGAATTCGAGATCTTTCCCTTTTTTCTGTTCTATCTATATGAAGGCTTGGACAACATCCTCACTCCCTATTGAAACCCCATTTAATGACTGGCTCCTTATGAGGTCATTGATTAATTATCGTAACAAAAAGATTTCTGATGCAACTAAAAAAAAGCTCTAACCACTTATGGTACCTGTCTGAAGAAGCAGTTGGTCTTGCTTTCTTTGATGAGCGAATTACTACAGATGTAAAGAAACGCATGGTAAAGGCATTAGAAGATGAGTCCACTGATAGACCACCAAGCGTCCTCGGATTCCTGAATCGACCTTCTGCTCTGGTGAAGGACTACACCAACTTGTTACAAGAAATACTAGAGAATTCTTTACTAAGCTGAATTTGCCAGAAGGATTTCTGAACAAGGCACCCAGCACTTGGACATCCAACTGTGAATATTTAAGGGCCAGAGCTATTGTTGCAGCTCTATCTGTTGTAAATGACCGGGCAGAACGTGCAGTAGCTTTAGTTCAAGAGCTGAATAAGAAATTGACAGTGGGGGAAGAGCAGCTCCAGTTCCTGCTCCAAATTGTTGCAAAACACCGCCAGAGTCACCCAGTTCCATCAAAAACTGTTCTTCTCAAAAAATAACCATCAATGAGGTCGCACCTTAAAATACACCATATTGTATAATCATTGTATATTAAATAAATGTTGTATAAGGAAATATGCTAATTAAAGTAATTAAAGTATGTAAATAGCACTGGCATTTTGAATTTATCTCTATATAATAAACTAATGTTTTTTTTTTTAGCAATGCTTCAATGCTGATTGTATATAAAAAAAGAGCCAGGAAGGATTTTGGATAGGAGAAAAAGGATTGGGATAAAGAAGGATTGAGGACCAAAGGATGGATTATAACAACATCAAGGATAGGTTAGAAAAGGATCAATGATAAATAAGAAGGCCTATACTTATAAAAACGAATCAAACTAAAAAAAGAAGGAAGGAATTATGTGTATAATGAGCATAATCATATGTCAGGAGCTATTATGCCATGGTCACCATTTTATTAGCCGGGGGCGACCCCTAAATATGAGCCAATTTGTGTCAAACTTTCACGTTTTAGTTTTATGCTAAATGGAACTATTTTAGGGGGCGCAGATAAAATACTTCAACATTTCAATTTTTGACTACCCAATAAGAGACACCTATATATATATATATATATATATATATATATATATATATATATATATATATATTCAGTAGGCACGTTAAAAAGAATACATGATAAATGAAATGAAAAACTATAATAACCTGCAATAGGTGGGTTTTAGGGATGGATAATGAAAGTTGGAAACATCTCTCTCCGACATCATCATATCGTAGAAATAAATGAAATTTGTGAAGTATACAAAAAAATTGTCCAATTTTTCTTTGAGAAGTGCCTCCCTAAAACACTATATAAAAATAGAATCTGATCATGAATTTCCATCGTATTTTTTTTAATATTACATCATAATAGGAATATAATAATGCTTTCATAATGCGTGCGCGCGTGCGTGTGACTCGTATATATATATATATATATATATATATATATATATATATATATATATATATATATATATATATATATATTGTATATACTGCAAACCCACAAGGAAAAAGAAAAACGATTCCAAGGTCTTTCGTGTACAAATCCAATTCGATCGTCATCATGGACAAAATCAGTTATGTTGAAAAGATGAATACATTATTGAGTGATCGTGACACGTACAAACCTCTAAATAGAGACCCATTGGAGGATGTTAATAAAATGTTTAACAGAAAATTAAGAGAAATTTAAAAAAATAACTATAATAGGCTTCCACAGCAGTGTCTTAGTATTAATCCGTCACTACCATATCTGTACGGCTTAGTAAAAACACACAAAGTAAATAATCCCATGAGGCCTATTGTTAGCTCAGTTTGCTCCGTAACCTATTATAAGCTACCAAAATGGTTAGTTAGTTAGTTAGTTAGTTTATTAACGCCGTTAGTTGGCTCTATTTCTGAGTCACATATTGTAAATAGCATGGATCTTATTGACAAACTGAATGAAGTTCCCTAATGACCCTAATTTCAAATTGGTAAACTTCGATCTATGCTCCCTATTCACAAAAAAAAGTCCCTGTTGATGACCTACTTGATTTTTTTAAAAGATTATAAGATCTCTGAATATTCTTCTTTCCCTGTTCAACACAACACTCTTATTGAGTTAATTAAGCTCTGTGTCAAAGATTGTAAATTTCAGTTTGAAAATAAGTTTTATGCTATGTCGTTTGGATTGGCTATGGGAAATCCCCTTTCACCTGTACTAGCTAATTTATTTAATATGGAATTTTTTGAAAGTCGAATTTTGCCTACGATTGTTAATTTTAACCTTGTTTGGTACAGGTATATAGATGATATTTTTTTTATGCCTTTGGCCTAATAATTTGAATGTGGACTTATTTCTTGGTAGGCTCAACAATTTAGTCCCATCTATTATTAAGTTTACAGTTGAAAAAGAAAATGATGGAAGCCTATCTTTTCTTGATCTAAAAATTTGGAGATGCTGCTCTAATCAGTTCAAATATGAAGTCTACCGTAAGCCTACTACTCCTAATAATAACTCTTTTGTGCATTTTTATTCTGACCATCATCCTTCTATTAAATCCTCTATTTTCTCTGCTGCTATGTTTCTTCGAGCATTGAGAGTTGTCAGTCCTGAATTCTTTTAGATTCCGAGTTATGCAATATCATGAATATTGGTACTAAATTATTATGTTATCCTATTTCATTTTTAGATAAACTGTCTTAATTAAGAAAGCCAAGAATAGTAGGTATTATAATAACGTAATTGTAAAGGAATTTCAGCGTAAAAATATCCTTAGCCTACCTTACCATGTTAATTTTCAATACCTTCCAACTGTACTTAAAGCAATTGGCATTAATGTAATCTTTAAGTATAATAATAATAATCACACTGTTAAATCACGCCTAATAAAGAATAGCCCTGATAATGTTGTTGGTTGTGTGTATTCGATCGGATGTACACAATGTAACTCAGTATATATAGGCCAAACCGGTAAAACGTTAGATATTATGGTAAAACAGCATAAATATGCTTGTAGAACAGCTAATAATAATAATAATAATAATAATTCCAATGCTTTATTTAACATATGTATAGATGTAACCATAGCATCAAGTGGGATAGTTCTAAAGCCGCTTGTTAAAAAACAGAGATATAATAGAAAGAAATATTCTGGAATGTGCATTTATTCATTTAAAAACAATTTCAGTACAGTGCGGGACGTATAAAATTGACGATATCATGTTAAAATTTATTTTGCCTCTCATTAACCCTTGTTAAGTACGTGCTAATTGTTTTGTTTCCTGTAAGTTGTATATATTTATGGGCGAGCATTCATTCATTTCACGTGTTTTATTGTGAAATTCATCCCAAATATATTATATATATAATTTAGGGTGTCTCTTATTTTCGAAGTGTTGATTGTTTTAGGTTGCGCCCCCTCAACCAGTTCCATTGGTTGAAAAAACATCACATATAAAATGTTTTTTGGATTGAACAATTTTTAGAGGTCGCCCCGCTTATTAAATTTCATAAAATATAGCTATTATTTATGCAATTAATATTTGAAATTACTAGCAGTTGTCAAGTATAAACATATGTTTTTAATTAATTAATCATCATATTTATGATGAATTCAATTAAATGAATATATTAGAGATAATTGTCAAGTTTGTAGCTGAAAATATTGCTTGATAAGACAAGATCAAGGAGCTTGTGCTTTACCAAAATCTAAGAAAAAAACGAGGCAGAAAAACATCATGACTATTCAGATGTCTGCTGCCCTGGATCGTACACAAATTTCCTCTAGAAAGGCAACATTTATCCTCGCAGAGGCAGCTAAAAGCTTTGGTTTGGACGCTTCAGATTACAATATAAACCAACATTCTATCCATCGCCTTCGAAATAAGAACCGAGCTCGTCATGCTAAAGAACTTAAGGAGCATTTCCATGGAGAATGTTCTATGACAGTCCACTGGGATGGCAAGATGATGGAGGACCTCACTCGCACAAGCACATGATCGTCTCCCAGTACTTGTGTCAGGACTGGTGTGAACAGCTGCTTGGTGTCCCCAAAATCCCAAACTCAACTGGAGAAGCACAAGCTGAAGCCGTCTTTAACTGCCTGAATGAATGGGGAATTACAGAGAGAGTAAAAGCAATTTGTTTTCGATACAACAGCTTCAAACACGGGTCAATATAGTGGAGCCTGTGCTCTCATCGAAGCAAAATTTGGACATGATGTTTTGTACTTGCCTTGTAGACACCATGTTTTAGATTTATTGTTGGGAGCTGCATTTGAAGCAACATTGGATCTACATCAACTGGTCCAGTTTTCGTGACAATTGGACTTCTGTTGATCAAAGCCAGTTCCAAACAGGTGAGACAGACACGATTACTACAGAAGCAATTATCCAGTCTAAAACTGAACTAATTCAGTTTGCTAGATCCCAGGCACCTATGCTACGGGATGACTATCAAGAACTTTTGGATCTGCCATCATCTTTTTTGGAGGTGTCCCCAATAAAGGCATCAAGTTTCGTGCACCAGGTGCCATACATCGAGCTCGCTGGATGTCCAAAGCGCTCTATTCTATCAAGATGTGGCTTTTTCGAAACCAGTTCAAGATGACTAAGACTGAAGAACGAGGAATTCGAGATCTTTCCTTTTTTCTGTTCATCTATATGAAGGCTTGGACAACATCCTCACTCCCTATTGAAACCCATTAATGACTGGCTCCTATGAGGTCATTGATTAATTATCGTAACAAAAAGATTTCTGATGCAACTAAAAAAAGCTCTAACCACTTATGGTACCTGTCTGAAGAAGCAGTTGGTCTTGCTTTCTTTGATGAGCGAATTACTACAGATGTAAAGAAACGCATGTAAAGGCATTAGAAGATGAGTCCACTGATAGACCCCCAAGCGTCCTCGGATTCCTGAATCGACCTTCTGCTCTGGTGAAGGACTACACCAACTTGTTACAAGAAATACTAGAGAATTCTTTACTAAGCTGAATTTGCCAGAAGGATTTCTGAACAAGGCACCCAGCACTTGGACATCCAACTGTGAATATTTAAGGGCCAGAGCTATTGTTGCAGCTTATCTGTTGTAAATGACCGGGCAGAACGTGCAGTAGCTTTAGTTCAAGAGCTGAATAAGAAATGACAGTGGGGGAAGAGCAGCTCCAGTTCCTGCTCCAAATTGTTGCAAAACACCGCCAGAGCACCCAGTTCCATCAAAAACTGTTCTTCTCAAAAAATAACCATCAATGAGGTCGCACCTTAAAATACACCATATTGTATAATCATTGTATATTAAATAAATGTTGTATAAGGAAATAATGCTAATTAAAGTAATTAAAGTATGTAAATAGCACTGGCATTTTGAATTTATCTCTATATAATAAACTAATGTTTTTTTTTTTAGCAATGCTTCAATGCTGATTGTATATAAAAAAAGAGCCAGGAAGGATTTTGGATAGGAGAAAAGGATTGGGATAAGAAGGATTGAGGACCAAAGGATGGATTATAACAACATCAAGGATAGGTTAGAAAAGGATCAATGATAAATAAGAAGGCCTATACTTATAAAAACGAATCAAACTAAAAAAAGAAGGAAGGAATTATGTGTATAATGAGCATAATCATATGTCAGGAGCTATTATGCCATGGTCACCATTTTTATTAGCCGGGGGCGACCCCTAAATATGAGCCAATTTGTGTCAAACTTTCACGTTTTAGTTTTTATGCTAAAGGGAACTATTTTAGGGGCGCAGATAAAATACTTCAACATTTCAATTTTTGACTACCCAATAAGAGACACCCTAATATATATATATATATATGGGATGAATTTCACAATAAAACACGTGAAATGAATGAATGCTGCAAACCCACAGCATATATATATATATATAATATATATATATATATATATATATTCAGTAGGCACGTTAAAAAGAATACATGATAAATGAAATGAAAACTATAATAACCTGCAATAGGTGGGTTTTAGGGATGAATAATGAAAGTTGGAAACATCTCTCTCCGACATCATCATATCGTAGAAATAAATGAAATTTGTGAAGTATACAAATAAATTGTCTCAATTTTTCTTTGGAGAAGTGCCTCCCTAAAACACTATATAAAAAATAGAATCTGATCATGAATTTCCATCGTATTTTTTTTATTATTACATCATAATAGGAATATAATAATGCTTTCATAATGCGTGCGCGCGTGCGTGTGACTCGTATATATATATATATATATATATATATATATATATATATATACATATATATATATATATACTGCAAACCCACAAGGAAAAAGAAAAACGATTCCAAGGTCTTTCGTGTACAAATCCAATTCGATCGTCATCATGGACAAAATCAGTTATGTTGAAAAGATGAATACATTATTGAGTGATCGTGACACGTACAAACCTCTAAATAGAGACCCATTGGAGGATGTTAATAAAATGTTTAACAGAAAATTAAGAGAAATTTAAAAAAATAACTATAATAGGCTTCCACAGCAGTGTCTTAGTATTAATCCGTCACTACCATATCTGTACGGCTTAGTAAAAACACACAAAGTAAATAATCCCATGAGGCCTATTGTTAGCTCAGTTTTCTCCGTAACCTATTATAAGCTACCAAAATGGTTAGTTATTTAGTTAGTTAGTTATTAACGCCGTTAGTTGGCTCTATTTCTGAGTCACATATTGTAAATAGCATGGATCTTATTGACAAACTGAATGAAGTTCCCTAATGACCCTAATTTCAAATTGGTAAACTTCGATCTATGCTCCTATTCACAAAAAAAGTCCCTGTTGATGACCTACTTGATTTTTTTAAAAGATTATAAGATCTCTGAATATTCTTCTTTCCCTGTTCAACACAACACTCTTATTGAGTAATTAAGCTTTGTGTCAAAGATTGTAAACTTCAGTTTGAAAATAAGTTTTATGCTATGTCGTTTGGATTGGCTATGGGAAATCCCCTTTCACCTGTACTAGCTAATTTATTTAATATGGAATTTTTTGAAAGTCGAATTTTGCCTACGATTGTTAATTTTAACCTTGTTTGGTACAGGTATATAGATGATATTTTTTTTATGCCTTTGGCCTAATAATTTGAATGTGGACTTATTCTTGGTAGGCTCAACAATTTAGTCCCATCTATTATTAAGTTTACAGTTGAAAAATAAAATGATGGAAGCCTATCTTTTCTTGATCTAAAAATTTGGAGATGCTGCTCTAATCAGTTCAAATATGAAGTCTACCGTAAGCCTACTACTCCTAATAATAACACTTTTGTGCATTTTTATTCTGACCATCATCCTTCTATTAAATCCTCTATTTTCTCTGTTGCTATGTTTCTTCGAGCATTGAGAGTTGTCAGTCCTGAATTTCTTTTAGATTCCGAGTTATGCAATATCATGAATATTGGTACTAAATTATTATGTTATCCTATTTCATTTTTAGATAACTGTCTTAATTAAGAAAGCCAAGAATAGTAGGTATTATAATAACGTAATTGTAAAGGAATTTCAGCGTAAAAATATCCTTAGCCTACCTTACCATGTTAATTTTCAATACCTTCCAACTGTACTTAAAGCAATTGGCATTAATGTAATCTTTAAGTATAATAATAATAATCACACTGTTAAATCACGCCTAATAAAGAATAGCCCTGATAATGTTGTTGGTTGTGTGTATTCGATCGGATGTACACAATGTAACTCAGTATATATAGGCCAAACCGGTAAAACGTTAGATATTAGGGTAAAACAGCATAAATATGCTTGTAGAACAGCTAATAATAATAATAATAATAATAATTCCAATGCTTTATTTAACCATATGTATAGATGTAACCATAGCATCAAGTGGGATAGTTCTAAAGCGCTTGTTAAAAACAGAGATATAATAGAAAGAAATATTCTGGAATGTGCATTTATTCATTTTAAAAACAATTTCAGTAACAGTGCGGGGACGTATAAAATTGACGATATCATGTTAAAATTTATTTTGCCTCTCATTAACCCTTGTTAAGTACGTGCTAATTGTTTTGTTTATCCTGTAAGTTGTATATATTTATGGGCGAGCATTCATTCATTTCACGTGTTTTATTGTGAAATTCATCCCAAATATATATATATATATATTAGGGTGTCTCTTATTTTCGAAGTGTTGATTGTTTTAGGTTGCGCCCCCTCAACCAGTTCCATTGGTTGAAAAAACATCACATAAAATGTTTTTTGGATTGAACAATTTTTAGAGGTCGCCCCCGCTTATTAAATTTCATAAAATATAGCTATTATTTATGCAATTAATATTTGAAATTACTAGCAGTTGTCAAGTATACTAAACATATGTTTTTAATTAATTAATCATCATATTTATGATGAATTCAATTAAATGAATATATTAGAGATAATTGTCAAGTTTGTAGCTGAAATATTGCTTGATAAGACAAGATCAAGGAGCTTGTGCTTTACCAAAATCTAAGAAAAAACGAGGCATGAAAAACATCATGACTATTCAGATGTCTGCTGCCCTGGATCGTACACAAATTTCCTCTAGAAAGGCAACATTTATCCTCGCAGAGGCAGCTAAAAGCTTTGGTTTGGACGCTTCAGATTACAATATAAACCAACATTCTATCCATCGCCTTCGAAATAAGAACCGAGCTCGTCATGCTAAAGAACTTAAGGAGCATTTCCATGGAGAATGTTCTATGACAGTCCACTGGGATGGCAAGATGATGGAGGACCTCACCTCGCACAAGCACATTGATCGTCTCCCAGTACTTGTGTCAGGACCTGGTGTTGAACAGCTGCTTGGTGTCCCAAAATCCCAAACTCAACTGGAGAAGCACAAGCTGAAGCCGTCTTTAACTGCCTGAATGAATGGGAATTACAGAGAGAGTAAAAGCAATTTGTTTCGATACAACAGCTTCAAACACGGGTCAATATAGTGGAGCCTGTGCTCTCATCGAAGCAAAATTTGGACATGATGTTTTGTACTTGCCTTGTAGACACCATGTTTTAGATTTATTGTTGGGAGCTGCATTTGAAGCAACATTGGGATCTACATCAACTGGTCCAGTTTTCGTGACAATTGGACTTCTGTTGATCAAAGCCAGTTCCAAACAGGTGAGACAGACACGATTACTACAGAAGCAATTATCCAGTCTAAAACTGAACTAATTCAGTTTGCTAGATCCAGGCACCTATGCTACGGGATGACTATCAAGAACTTTTGGATCTGTCCATCATCTTTCTTGGAGGTGTCCCCAATAAAGGCATCAAGTTTCGTGCACCAGGTGCCATACATCGAGCTCGCTGGATGTCCAAAGCGCTCTATTCTATCAAGATGTGGCTTTTTCGAAACCAGTTCAAGATGACTAAGACTGAAGAACGAGGAATTCGAGATCTTTCCCTTTTTTCTGTTCTCATCTATATGAAGGCTTGGACAACATCCTCACTCCCTATTGAAACCCCATTTAATGACTGGCTCCTTATGAGGTCATTGATTAATTATCGTAACAAAAAGATTTCTGATGCAACTAAAAAAAAGCTCTAACCACTTATGGTACCTGTCTGAAGAAGCAGTTGGTCTTGCTTTCTTTGATGAGCGAATTACTACAGATGTAAAGAAACGCATGGTAAAGGCATTAGAAGATGAGTCCACTGATAGACCACCCAAGCGTCCTCGGATTCCTGAATCGACCTTCTGCTCTGGTGAAGGACTACACCAACTTGTTACAAGAAATACTAGAGAATTCTTTACTAAGCTGAATTTGCCAGAAGGATTTCTGAACAAGGCACCCAGCACTTGGACATCCAACTGTGAATATTTAAGGGCCAGAGCTATTGTTGCAGCTCTATCTGTTGTAAATGACCGGGCAGAACGTGCAGTAGCTTTAGTTCAAGAGCTGAATAAGAAATTGACAGTGGGGGAAGAGCAGCTCCAGTTCCTGCTCCAAATTGTTGCAAAACACCGCCAGAGTCACCCAGTTCCATCAAAAACTGTTCTTCTCAAAAAATAACCATCAATGAGGTCGCACCTTAAAATACACAATATTGTATAATCATTGTATATTAAATAAATGTTGTAAAAGGAAATATTGCTAATTAAAGTAATTAAAGTATGTAAACAGCACTGGCATTTTGAATTTATCTCTATATAATAAACTAATGTTTTTTTTTTTAGCAATGCTTCAATGCTGATTGTATATAAAAAAAGAGCCAGGAAGGATTTTGGATAGGAGAAAAAGGATTGGGATAAAGAAGGATTGAGGACCAAAGGATGGATTATAACAACATCAAGGATAGGTTAGAAAAGGATCAATGATAAATAAGAAGGCCTATACTTATAAAAACGAATCAAACTAAAAAAGAAGGAAGGAATTATGTGTATAATGAGCATAATCATATGTCAGGAGCTATTATGCCATGGTCACCATTTTTATTAGCCGGGGGCGACCCCTAAATATGAGCCAATTTGTGTCAAACTTTCACGTTTTATTTTTATGCTAAATGGAACTATTTTAGGGGGCACAGATAAAATACTTCAACATTTCAATTTTTGACTACCCAATAAGAGACACCCTATATATATATATATATATATATATATATATATATATATATATATATATATATATATATATATATATATATATATATTCAGTAGGCACGTTAAAAAGAATACATGATAAATGAAATGAAAACTATAATAACCTGCAATAGGTGGGTTTTAGGGATGGATAATGAAAGTTGGAAACATCTCTCTCCGACATCATCATATCGTAGAAATAAATGAAATTTGTGAAGTATACAAAAAAATTGTCTCAATTTTTCTTTGGAGAAGTGCCTCCCTAAAACACTATATAAAAATAGAATCTGATCATGAATTTCCATCGTATTTTTTTTATTATTACATCATAATAGGAATATAATAATGCTTTCATAATGCGTGCGCGCGTGCGTGTGACTCGTATATATATATATATATATATATATATATATATATATATATATATATATATATATATATATATATATATATTGTATATACTGCAAACCCACAAGGAAAAAGAAAAACGATTCCAAGGTCTTTCGTGTACAAATCCAATTCGATCGTCATCATGGACAAAATCAGTTATGTTGAAAAGATGAATACATTATTGAGTGATCGTGACACGTACAAACCTCTAAATAGAGACCCATTGGAGGATGTTAATAAAATGTTTAACAGAAAATTAAGAGAAATTTAAAAAAATAACTATAATAGGCTTCCACAGCAGTGTCTTAGTATTAATCCGTCACTACCATATCTGTACGGCTTAGTAAAAACACACAAAGTAAATAATCCCATGAGGCCTATTGTTAGCTCAGTTTGCTCCGTAACCTATTATAAGCTACCAAAATGGTTAGTTAGTTAGTTAGTTAGTTTATTAACGCCGTTAGTTGGCTCTATTTCTGAGTCACATATTGTAAATAGCATGGATCTTATTGACAAACTGAATGAAGTTCCCTAATGACCCTAATTTCAAATTGGTAAACTTCGATCTATGCTCCCTATTCACAAAAAAAGTCCCTGTTGATGACCTACTTGATTTTTTTAAAAGATTATAAGATCTCTGAATATTCTTCTTTCCCTGTTCAACACAACACTCTTATTGAGTTAATTAAGCTTTGTGTCAAAGATTGTAAATTTCAGTTTGAAAATAAGTTTTATGCTATGTCGTTTGGATTGGCTATGGGAAATCCCCTTTCACCTGTACTAGCTAATTTATTTAATATGGAATTTTTTGAAAGTCGAATTTTGCCTACGATTGTTAATTTTAACCTTGTTTGGTACAGGTATATAGATGATATTTTTTTTATGCCTTTGGCCTAATAATTTGAATGTGGACTTATTTCTTGGTAGGCTCAACAATTTAGTCCCATCTATTATTAAGTTTACAGTTGAAAAAGAAAATGATGGAAGCCTATCTTTTCTTGATCTAAAAATTTGGAGATGCTGCTCTAATCAGTTCAAATATGAAGTCTACCGTAAGCCTACTACTACTAATAATAACTCTTTTGTGCATTTTTATTCTGACCATCATCCTTCTATTAAATCCTCTATTTTCTCTGCTGCTATGTTTCTTCGAGCATTGAGAGTTGTCAGTCCTGAATTTTTTTTAGATTCCGAGTTATGCAATATCATGAATATTGGTACTAAATTATTATGTTATCCTATTTCATTTTTAGATAACTGTCTTAATTAAGAAAGCCAAGAATAGTAGGTATTATAATAACGTAATTGTAAAGGAATTTCAGCGTAAAAATATCCTTAGCCTACCTTACCATGTTAATTTTCAATACCTTCCAACTGTACTTAAAGCAATTGGCATTAATGTAATCTTTAAGTATAATAATAATAATCACACTGTTAAATCACGCCTAATAAAGAATAGCCCTGATAATGTTGTTGGTTGTGTGTATTCGATCGGATGTACACAATGTAACTCAGTATATATAGGCCAAACCGGTAAAACGTTAGATATTAGGGTAAAACAGCATAAATATGCTTGTAGAACAGCTAATAATAATAATAATAATAATAATTCCAATGCTTTATTTAACCATATGTATAGATGTAACCATAGCATCAAGTGGGATAGTTCTAAAGCGCTTGTTAAAAACAGAGATATAATAGAAAGAAATATTCTGGAATGTGCATTTATTCATTTTAAAAACAATTTCAGTAACAGTGCGGGGACGTATAAAATTGACGATATCATGTTAAAATTTATTTTGCCTCTCATTAACCCTTGTTAAGTACGTGCTAATTGTTTTGTTTTTCCTGTAAGTTGTATATATTTATGGGCGAGCATTCATTCATTTCACGTGTTTTATTGTGAAATTCATCCCATATATATATATATATATATATATTCAGTAGGCACGTTAAAAAGAATACATGATAAATGAAATGAAAACTATAATAACCTGCAATAGGTGGGTTTTAGGGATGGATAATGAAAGTTGGAAACATCTCTCTCCGACATCATCATATCGTAGAAATAAATGAAATTTGTGAAGTATACAAAAAAATTGTCTCAATTTTTCTTTGGAGAAGTGCCTCCCTAAAACACTATATAAAAATAGAATCTGATCATGAATTTCCATCGTATTTTTTTTATTATTACATCATAATAGGAATATAATAATGCTTTCATAATGCGTGCGCGCGTGCGTGTGACTCGTATATATATATATATATATATATATATATATATATATATATATATATATATATATATATATATATATGTATATACTGCAAACCCACAAGGAAAAAGAAAAACGATTCCAAGGTCTTTCGTGTACAAATCCAATTCGATCGTCATCATGGACAAAATCAGTTATGTTGAAAAGATGAATACATTATTGAGTGATCGTGACACGTACAAACCTCTAAATAGAGACCCATTGGAGGATGTTAATAAAATGTTTAACAGAAAATTAAGAGAAATTTAAAAAAATAACTATAATAGGCTTCCACAGCAGTGTCTTAGTATTAATCCGTCACTACCATATCTGTACGGCTTAGTAAAAACACACAAAGTAAATAATCCCATGAGGCCTATTGTTAGCTCAGTTTGCTCCGTAACCTATTATAAGCTACCAAAATGGTTAGTTAGTTAGTTAGTTAGTTTATTAACGCCGTTAGTTGGCTCTATTTCTGAGTCACATATTGTAAATAGCATGGATCTTATTGACAAACTGAATGAAGTTCCCTAATGACCCTAATTTCAAATTGGTAAACTTCGATCTATGCTCCCTATTCACAAAAAAAGTCCCTGTTGATGACCTACTTGATTTTTTTAAAAGATTATAAGATCTCTGAATATTCTTCTTTCCCTGTTCAACACAACACTCTTATTGAGTTAATTAAGCTTTGTGTCAAAGATTGTAAATTTCAGTTTGAAAATAAGTTTTATGCTATGTCGTTTGGATTGGCTATGGGAAATCCCCTTTCACCTGTACTAGCTAATTTATTTAATATGGAATTTTTTGAAAGTCGAATTTTGCCTACGATTGTTAATTTTAACCTTGTTTGGTACAGGTATATAGATGATATTTTTTTTATGCCTTTGGCCTAATAATTTGAATGTGGACTTATTTCTTGGTAGGCTCAACAATTTAGTCCCATCTATTATTAAGTTTACAGTTGAAAAAGAAAATGATGGAAGCCTATCTTTTCTTGATCTAAAAATTTGGAGATGCTGCTCTAATCAGTTCAAATATGAAGTCTACCGTAAGCCTACTACTACTAATAATAACTCTTTTGTGCATTTTTATTCTGACCATCATCCTTCTATTAAATCCTCTATTTTCTCTGCTGCTATGTTTCTTCGAGCATTGAGAGTTGTCAGTCCTGAATTTTTTTTAGATTCCGAGTTATGCAATATCATGAATATTGGTACTAAATTATTATGTTATCCTATTTCATTTTTAGATAACTGTCTTAATTAAGAAAGCCAAGAATAGTAGGTATTATAATAACGTAATTGTAAAGGAATTTCAGCGTAAAAATATCCTTAGCCTACCTTACCATGTTAATTTTCAATACCTTCCAACTGTACTTAAAGCAATTGGCATTAATGTAATCTTTAAGTATAATAATAATAATCACACTGTTAAATCACGCCTAATAAAGAATAGCCCTGATAATGTTGTTGGTTGTGTGTATTCGATCGGATGTACACAATGTAACTCAGTATATATAGGCCAAACCGGTAAAACGTTAGATATTAGGGTAAAACAGCATAAATATGCTTGTAGAACAGCTAATAATAATAATAATAATAATAATTCCAATGCTTTATTTAACCATATGTATAGATGTAACCATAGCATCAAGTGGGATAGTTCTAAAGCGCTTGTTAAAAACAGAGATATAATAGAAAGAAATATTCTGGAATGTGCATTTATTCATTTTAAAAACAATTTCAGTAACAGTGCGGGGACGTATAAAATTGACGATATCATGTTAAAATTTATTTTGCCTCTCATTAACCCTTGTTAAGTACGTGCTAATTGTTTTGTTTTTCCTGTAAGTTGTATATATTTATGGGCGAGCATTCATTCATTTCACGTGTTTTATTGTGAAATTCATCCCAAATATATATATATATATATAATATATATATATATATATTCAGTAGGCACGTTAAAAAGAATACATGATAAATGAAATGAAAACTATAATAACCTGCAATAGGTGGGTTTTAGGGATGGATAATGAAAGTTGGAAACATCTCTCTCCGACATCATCATATCGTAGAAATAAATGAAATTTGTGAAGTATACAAAAAAATTGTCTCAATTTTTCTTTGGAGAAGTGCCTCCCTAAAACACTATATAAAAATAGAATCTGATCATGAATTTCCATCGTATTTTTTTTATTATTACATCATAATAGGAATATAATAATGCTTTCATAATGCGTGCGCGCGTGCGTGTGACTCGTATATATATATATATAT
>JAJOZX010020774.1:0-2500 GCA_023014485.1 Bathynomus jamesi
TGTGATTTTACTACAATTTCTGTTATAAGTATGGGTGTGTGGGTGTGTATTTTGTTGCCGGTCGATTGTTACAAATGTGCAACTGTAAATTCAGTCAAAATACAACAAACAACACACACGTGTGTATGTATATATATATATATATATAATATACTATATTTATATATATATGTATATATATATATACTTTTATCTAACTAATAATAGTTTATCAGATAAGCCATTTGTAGAGAAATGAATAATGTATTCTCAACTGTATAATATCGCGTGCAAAAATCTATTTAAACATATTTATGACAATAATAAATAAATACTTGTGTTAAAATAAGACGATAAATATGCTCATATAGATATATATGGTGAGATGATTAGTTATTGATATATATATTATCTCTCTCTCTCTCTCTCTGTGTGTGTGTGTGTGTTTGTGGGTATTATATTATATATATCTATATATATTATATATATATATTATATAATGCGCCACGGTGGTGTGGTGGTTAGCGTCGCTGACTACGAATCCATCGGCCCCGGGTTCGAGACCCAGTGACGGTAGCCGGCGCGCAGCAAAACCTAGCTGTTCATCCTTCCACACAATAAAGAAAGTAGTTGGTAGATAAATGGGTACCCTGGATAGCCTAGTGGTTAAGACGCTGGGCTGCTGGTAGAGCTTGGTTCGGATTCCACTTTAAACTGTAGGTCTAAGGTGGAGTGAAAGCTTGACCTTCGTCAGAATGAACAATTCAGGCGGGAGCAAACCAAAGGTTACCAAAGGTATAGTGTATATTATATATATATATATATAATATATATATATGTGTGTATATATCAAATCCCGCAAATGAGGCGGGATGCTGCAGAGTTGATCGCAGGTCGATCCTGAACAGTCGTTCGAACTCACATAAAGTATATATACACACATGTACTTCCTAATTTACATACTGTAAATTAGGTCGAATGAAAATAAAGTCGAATTCAATTAAGTTCGCTGGATTTAATTCCTTTTCAATTTTATTCCAGTCTATGCAGATGTAATGTTATTCCAGCGAATTTTATATAATTCCATTCTTTATGATTTTTAAATTTAAACGAACTTATACATTTCTTAACTTAACTAATCGTATGGCTAGTGGTTGGAAAAGTAGCCTAACCGGGCACTACGTAAGTTCGATCTGATTTCAGTATTATTGAACTTAAATCCAGTGCATTCGACTTGCTTCAGATTTGCCATACTTTGGTTTCTTGGTTTAGCTTCCGCTTCCCACATTGTTCTTTCTGACGAGCGTCAAGCTTGTTGCTCCACCTTAGACCTACAGCTTAACGTGGAAGCCGAACCACGACCCACCACGGGTGGTCAGAACTTACAGTTTGACGACCTCCCGATCAGCAGCACAGCGTCTTAACCACTAGGTTACCCAGGGTACCTATTAATCTACCAACCAACTTTATTGTATAAAAGTAGGAACAGCTGGGTGAGCTGCGCGCCGCCTGCCATCGCCTGGAATCGAACTCGGGGCCTGTGAATTCGTATTCAGCGATACTAACCACTACACCAACACATATGTGTGTGTGTGTGTGTGTGTGTGTGTGTGTGTGTCAAACAAAAATCATTAAAAATTTTTTTTTAAAGAAATTTGAATAAAATAAAAATTTTAATAAAATAAAATTATACATATCGACTATTTAGAGTATTTAAATTATTAAGACTGTCTAAATTGGAAATTTTACCACAAATTTATAGGTTGTAAAGTTTTCATTTTTCGTGTTAACTATATTGAGTAGTAAAATTCTGAGCAATGAAATTTGGAAGTCTGAAACAGTCGCCCGAGGTTCAGTCGTGTCCCAGTCATGCACGATTGATATTAATTATTCTAAAACACATTTTTAGATGTTAGTAAATGGGAAACAGAATATGATAAATCGCCGCTCCTCCTTCGAGACCCCCTGAAAAAAGGTTAGTCTGTGCGACTTAAATGAATTTAAATAATAGAGATAAAGATAAAGGTACATAATGGGATAGTTCCTTCCAAGCACCAATAGAAAAGTCTCTTAATTGGGCGCAATGAAAGGGAGTACAGGAATACGCTAAGAGAGAGAGAGAGAGAGGAGAGAGAGAGAGAGGAGAGAAGAGAGAGAGAGAGATGAACAAACTAAATAAAAACACAAAAAGATAATGAAACGAGAAAAAAGACAGACATAGAGAGAAAAAAAAACAGACGAAAACAGACAGAAATGCAAGAAGGCATAGGGATAGAAAAAGAATTGAAGGAATAGTAAAGACAAAATGCTAAACCAAAGAGATAGAAATATATAGAGAAAGAGATTTACCGACGTGCGCTTATAATTAAAACAAAATCAATGATAGACAGATAAAGTCTTACATATACAAAGACGAATATTAATACACAGATAAAAGAAACAATTCAGTGACAAATATAAAGATAAAGATAAAATAAGGGAGTCTTATGAACTAGAGACATAGAAGAAGACTAGAAGACAG
>JAJOZX010020774.1:7500-27500 GCA_023014485.1 Bathynomus jamesi
CACGGTCCGTTTTAACTTTTCACAAATTCGAATGAGACGAAAATGTAATTTGACACCCGATGTGGGAGACGGCAGGGCTCGAAAACCCCCCGGGGGGACGTTATATAAATTTAAACGGGAAAATAAATGACATTATTACATTCTTTTTCTTATATTTCGGGCGGAGGTCTTTTTTTATTTATTGAAAAATTTAATGGCTAATGGATTTGTTATAAAGATTAAGGTGTACCCTTAATATTACTTTCATAGTACACAATATTAATGTAATGTTTCTTTCGTTAAGAAGAAAAACGAGTATGTATATATATATATATATATATATATATATATATATATATATATATATATATATATATATATATAATATATATATATATATATATATATATATATATATATAGGGTGGCCCAAAATTCTGTTGCCCCAACGCATTCTAAATGTATGCGTCGGAGCAACAGACTTTTGGCCCACCCTGTGTATATATATATATATATATATATAATGAGAATAAAAAGGTAAATAAAGCAGTAAACAGCTCTCGTAAGATATTCTTGTATAAGAAGACATTACAGTGAAAAAAAATCTTTCCATGAATTAAAAAGGAGAAAGCAATACTTCGCAACCAAACAGAGTAAATTAAATTGATCATTAATAAAACATTACCAATGAAACAATAGACATTTCTCGTAAAACATTCCTTTGTAACAAAGTATAAGAGTGAAATTTTTTTCCATGAAATAAAACAGTAGAAAGTTATACTTTGCAATCAAACATTGTAAATTAAATTGATCATTGTTTATGTGATCCAATTCGCTTGAAAAATGAAATTGTAACTCAGCGCTCGGATAACCAAGTCCAAATTTACATAAGAAGTGAATTAATATCCATTTTATAGGACATAAGTACGTATGCGGATTGCATCAGAATTATTTATTAAATGGAATCGAATTAATTTTAGACAGTCTGAGTTGGAGGTATCAAGATTTAAGTCCATGAATGGGCATAATTAAAGGTGATCTAGATGTAACTGGTCCATTTAGTGTTTCCTATCATGAAATTGAAAGACGCGGGGAGACATCTAACAAAGACCCGACAGGAAGATTTCTCCCATGTAGGTAGTACTTATGAATTGATTTTTTAGAAAAATTGAGCACTATAGCGTTGCTAGTTATTTTATATGACTTAATAACTTAAGTTTATCTATATTATTTAAATACATTACTTTCATGAATAACACTTAGCTATATATTTAAAGTTAATATAATGCGCAGTTTTTCGTTATAAACATAATATATTTTATGGCAAACTAAAATGTTATCTTTTTTTTTCAACAAATATTTAATAAGTAGCAAAACATTGACACGCACGTAAATGGTATGACCGACATCTATTTTAAAACAAACCCTGACTATAAACTTTTATCTGTAGCAATATGTGTCGCACTACCCTGTTGTACAGTGAAGTATCTCTCCTTTATTTAAATGATGCTACACAACAATAGCATAAATTCATAAATTAATACTATTTGGGTACATTTTCCAAGCTAAAAATAAACAATAAATAGATTATCGCGTGTGTGTGTGTGTATATATATATATATATATATATACATATACACACACACCTTTGGTTACCTTGGTTTTGCTTCGGTCCGAATTGTTCATTCTGGCAAAGGTCAAGATTTTAGCTCCACCTTAGACCTACAGTTTAACGTGGAACCCAAACCACGCCCCACCAGCAGCACAGCGTCCTAACCACTAGACTACCCAGGGTACCCATTTATCTACCAACCAATTTCTTTATTGTCTGGAAGGATGAACAGCTGGGTTTTGTTGTGCGCCGCCTGCACCGGGTCTTGATCCCGGGGCCGATGGATTCGTAGTCAGCGACGCTAACCACTACACCACCGAGGCGCATCACATATATATATATATATGTATATATATATATATATATATATATGATGCAAACCCACAAGGAAAAAGAAAAATAATCCCAAGCCCTTTCGTATATTCAATATTCAAAGGTGTACTTCGTCGGGGAATGACGAGGTGTACTTCTGAATACACGAAAAGCCTTGGAATAATTTTTCTCTTTCCGTGTGGGTTTCCATCATTCATTCATTTCACATGTTTAATTGTGAAAGTCATCGTGTACATATATATATATATATATATATATATATATATATATATATATATATATATATAGAGAGAGAGAGAGAGAGAGAGAGAGAGAGGATTATGATGATGTCTGTCTGTTCGTTTATACACGCTTAAACAGCTAGGGTAATCTGTACCAAATTTAATACGCACATTAGAGAAGAACCAGGGAAGGTTTTAGTAACACACCCGCACCTCGCAGTCCCGCCATGGGGGGCACTTGGAAGGAAGGGAACCCCCCCTACACAGCTAGGGTAATCTGCACGAAATTTAGTAGTATACACATTAAGGAAGAACAAGGGAAAGTTTGCTCATCCAATTCCCCGAGGTTGTTTCGGGTGGGGGTGGGGCTTTTGCTACGCAAAGTGTAGTGAGCATTCTAATATATATATATATATATTTCATAAACCGATAAGTACAACAAATATATGTAATTACGATCCAAAACTACTGCTGTTTGTCAATGGCAAAGTACTGCAAATAATATAAAAATATGTAATTTATTTCTACTATAATATATCATTACCCTCGTTATCAAAATCGCTTGCCTACCCTTAGCCTGTTCTTTAAAGCCCGAAAACAAATCATACGATGGATCTCTCTCTCTCTCTCTCTCTCTCTCTCTCTCTCTCTCTCTCTCTTCTCTCTCTCTCTCTCTCTCTCTCTCTCTCTCTCTCTATATATATATATATATATATATATATATATATTATATATATATATATCATAAACGTAAACAAGACGAAAACTAGGTAGCAAAATCTATATAATGACCCAATCCAACAGTTTGATTCGCTAAATAGCGCTGAAAATAACAGCGGTAGCTTTGTGAACATGTCAAAGTGATCCCATTTGAGGGCTATTTAGAATTAATCTTTCCCCGAGATCT
Organism: Bathynomus jamesi; assembly: GCA_023014485.1. Lineage (NCBI taxonomy): Eukaryota > Metazoa > Arthropoda > Malacostraca > Isopoda > Cirolanidae > Bathynomus > Bathynomus jamesi. The sequence goes on from JAJOZX010020774.1 coordinate 10,552, forward strand.
CTCCAAACCCAAAAATTAAAAAAAAAAGAAGTACGACTTAGCCCCGTGTGTGTGTGTGTGTGTGTGTGTGTGTGTAAACACATGTTATTAGTGAATGATACATTGATATTTAATCGATATTTTCATTTCGATGAAAAACCTTTCAGAGATCCTAATCAAAATAATAATGGCATAAAGGATTATGATAGATCGGAGATAATTCGTTTATTTCGGTTGTCGGGGGTTAGGGCGGGGGCGGAGGCGGGGGTAGGAATAAGAAAAAAAATCCGCCATAATGAAATTATAAATAAGTAGGCCTATTGCACTTATATAAAACCGTATTAGGAAAATGTATTGTATTTAATCACGGTGATTATTTTCTTCTTAATGCAAATTTTAACCTTGAAATAACTTTGAAAAAATACGACTAAAATACCATTATTATAAATAGGTTTATCGCATTTATGCTAATGAGAAGGTAATTAAGGTGTACAACTACTCCCTTACCTATTTTTATGCATTTAAATCCTCTTTCTTCTTAATAATGTATCCAAAATTCAAGAAAATGAAGAAGCAAACTTGCTTCACAACGGAGGATAAATCACATACTTTTTCACATGCAAAATTACAAATTCATATTTGAATCACACACACACACACACACATATATATATAATATATTATATATATATATATAATATATATAAAGAATAGCTGCACCTAACTTTACATTAGTTTTTATAAGTAGCGCAATCGATTTGTCGTCTGTATCGGGCCTGGACAACTTTTTTGTTGGCGGGCACATTTTGGTGTGCGAGGAAGAATTGAAAGAAAGAAAAAGTAATAATATAAACATATAATGATTATTTCACCCAAAATCCATGCAGCTGCATGTATAATTCTCATTTCTCGCTACTACACAATTACGTTCAGTTACGATTTACTAACAAGAATTGCTAGTTCTGGAGAAGAGCATATACATTATACGTCTGGCAGTCAAAGCATTTTCCAAATGTTTTGTAGTTGTATTCTTTTAGGAATATTTGCGCGTGTGAAAGACTATAATTTTAACAACTTTGTCAAATTTGGATGATATACACGGTGAACCAAAAGTAGGTGGACAGGAGGTTGAATACGGTTTGTGTTATATTATATTATAACTATGGTGTTCATTATAACTATGGTGTTTGTGTTATATTATATTAAATATTATAACTAAATTTATTTAAATTTTATTTTGTATTATAGTTTACAAAAAAATTAAATATGTATTCTCAAAATAAACGTTATCATTTACTGTCCACCTACATTTGGTTCACCCTATATATCCAAACTAAATATAGACAATGCATCCATACGTGCTTCATTATTATATTTTTTTATTGTTTTTTGACACGGGCCGTACGGGAGTTAAGCTAGTTTTATTGCATTTGCTGCGGGCCTGATAAACCTATCTGAGAGCCGAACGTTGCACGCACAAACCTAGTCTATATTATACAGTAGTTTGCACAATATACCTTCCTGTTCCATAACTTAACCGTGTAATGTAGTCCAACCGGTTGTGCAATTCTTCAATAGCAACTTGAATTAACAACATACACAATATTTAAACCTTCAAGTGCAAATATCATACCCTATAGATCTGCCCATTAAACACTATATAGTTAGAGATTAAGTCAGAGCTATAAAGATCTGCTTAGTCTTAATTTTGAACGTGTTCATGGGTAAGTCTTTAGGGTACATTGTCAGAATTCTGGGTATAATATATTACACCAACTGATAAGATCGTCAAATAAGTATGAGAAGGTGGCACATATATCCATATATCAATATCTATATCTTTTATATAATTTATGTATCTGTCCATTTTATGACTCCAAATTTGGGGTAATATTTGGAGTCTGGAGTAATTTTTACATTCAAATTTTAAACTTTAGAGTTTGTTACTGAAAATACATAAAAAAAATAATTTGCTAATCTGACAGGGTATAAACAGCGGTGTTATACAATAACCAAATATGAATAAATGGAACAGACGAAAAACCTCTTGACGCTCTTACATAAAACCTAATAAACTTTAAGTTTTTACGTTTTATTTATAATTTTATTTATTTATTTTTATTTTTTACTCAAAAACTGGGATTTTGGGGCATTTCTTTTGGAGGGGGAGGGGGGATTTTTTATTTAAAAAAACTCTTTCTCCAAATCAAATCAAAAACTTTATTGACAAAATTTAAAAATACCACATAACAATTATTACAATATTGCAATAAATTTTAACGTAGAGCAAACAAGCAAACAAACACACAAACTAAAGACTATTGATATTTTTTGTTTGGCCCTTAAGCTTTAAGCTTATAGTTATTGTTTTATTATTAAAAACAATAGGTTCGTCTTTTCGGTTTGAAGTACTGTAAAAAAAAAAAAGAAAATTATATTTGTAGGTAGAAGATGTACATATTTGTTAAGAAAATTACATTTTATGGTGAAGAAATGTATAATAGTTTAACGAGAATAGATTGAAAATTGGGAAATATCTCGCAAAATTTTCTCAAATAGGTCTTTATTCGTGTTCTTTCGATGCCAAACGAATTTGCAAAGATAAGAGGCATTCATTTCATATTTGGACCCACTTTGCCGCTTATTGCTTCTTTTCAACACATTTCAAAGGTTAGGTTAGGTTAGGTTAGGTTGTAGGATTGAAAAAAAACTCACTGTAAATTCTTTTTATCATTCAATTTAGTCTGTAAATAAAAATATAATTTACAGTAAATATTATATTTAAATAATATATTTCTCCACCATAAAATGTACTTTTCTTAACAAATATATACATTTCCTACCTACAAATATTATTTTCTTTTGTTTTTTCACAGTCTCAAACCGTAAAGATCCCAGTATGTTATGAGAAAGCGTTAAACACAAAACAACGAACATTGAAATACAAAATGAACAGAAATGAACTTGCTGGAAATTTACATCATTTTCAGTCTTTTTTTTCTTTTTTTATTTTGTAAAAAAAAGGTTTTTTTTCTTGAATCCAGTTAAAGTTTAAAACATCAGATGAAAATTTTTAATATAATTTACAACAACATTCAATCTATGAATTACATCAAATTTGACGTAGGAGTATATGGGAAATGATAAAAATATAAAAATATACTATCATATATAAAATATGAAATACACACACGCAGATATATATATACTAGCAGAATTACTCGGCTTCGCTCGGGTTCAGTATATATGAAGTTACCTTGACTCTGTCTTTCATCAGAATTAAATTTAGTCAAAAAAATGGTAACTATAAATTGAAAACAAACAATAAAGTAAAGATAGGTTAAGGAAAGCAGTCTTGAAGATTATCCTTATTTTTTAACAAATAGTTCAAAAGTATAAATAAAGTGCATAGATAATTCATATTTAGTAAATTAGCACCAAGTAGTGATCTTTTAGATGTTAATGAAAGTTACATGAAAAGAGAAATCGAGAACAATACAATTATTATTAATGTAAATGTTTGAGAAAAATACATTAAATCAAATATTACCCCCGAGATGCTCAGCTTCGCAAATGTTTGCTACCCGCAATGTCCCGAGCTTCCCGGAGGTAACAAGACGTGCTCAATACAGTCTAATGCAAAGAATTAAAAAATCAACCAACCCGATTATCCAAGCTATCCATGAGTCCTGCCATTTATTCTCTAAGCTATGGAATTCTTGGTACGAAAACGTCTGTCTGTAGCTCCACTTAACTTCGACATTATAGTATTATTTCTAATCAATTGTATATATTTATATCCTTAGTATATGAACTGTCATTGTATTAATAATATTTGTCATATGGATTATAGTCTGCCAATAAACCTTTTCATTTTCATTATACCATATAATCAATGACATGTTATTGCTGCAGTGCTTCGGGATAGACTATGTTGACTGTTTTCCCATCAGCACCCAAAATTAAACGATTTTTACTGTCACCAACTTTTGAGTACCCAAAATAGAGATGGCCATGAGAAAAACGTGGTTTCTGTAGGTTGAGGCCAACTACCTTAATTAAGCGACTGGCCCTGAGCTTTGGTGATGCTCACGGCAAAACGTAGTCGAATTGGGAACTGGAGGCGCTTGAATTGAAATGGCAAGTCCGATGGAATGATTGGAATTCGTGGAATGAAGACATCTTTTCCTGCTGCATGTCCAGTCATTATTATGGCCTCAATGACATGCGTCCACAGCTTCTTTGCAGCCAACCGCGTTCCATTACAAAGTGTTGGTGGGTCCATATTCCTGAGAAGAATGATAGGTGCACCAATCTTGAGCTGTATATTGTGTGGTGGCACACCTGGTGGCTCCAGAGAAGTGAGAAATTCTGTTGGATAATTGACAGCATCGTTGGTATCTGGAACAGTGCATCTCACCAGGTAACTGTAACAGTAGCCCTCTGTTTATGGCATCAACTGCATCATTCTTTGGTGCAAGGATGGCTCTTTCAGAAAGCCACTTGTGATTCTGGAAATGAGAAATAACATTTTGGAAAACTGAATCTTTGAGTTCTTGAAGTGTTGTGACTGTTTGACCAATGTTTTTGACTGATACCATTCCATACATGTTCTCAGAAACCATTTTGCCATTTCGCAGCTGAAATAACCTTCCTGCAAAATTTCCAGCAGAAGCATCACCTGTCAAATGCACTCGCATGTTGGTTGCTAGGGTGAGTCGGTGAAGGTTGTTCCAGATATATGAAACCTTGATGCACGCTTGTAGTTCATCTGCTTTGGTTCCACGTGGAATGACTGGCCGTGTTTGGCGAAAGTTACCAGCCAAGACCATAGTGACACCTCCCATTAGTTTGTCAGTACGTCGAAGATCTTTCAGAGTCCGGTCCACAGCTTCAAGCGCAGCTTTATGAGACATGGTGCATTCATCCCATACAATGAGCTTACGCTCCTGCAGAACCCTTGCTTTGCCACTTCCCCTTCCAATATTACAGGTTGGTGCCTCTGCACGTGCGAAACTCAAAGGCAACTTGAATACTGAGTGAGCAGTCCTTCTTCCTGTTAAAAGTGTAGCAGCAATACCTGATGATGCCACCAGTGGTGTTGCTAAATAAAGAAGTGAGGGAACGCATTTTGAAAGTGTTACTCAGATGCGGGGGGGGGCAATGGCGAGCGCGGCGAGCCCATACAGCTGGGGGTCCGGGGGCACTGTAAGCTCCCCGGGAAATCTTTTGAAATCTGACCAATTTCAGGGATATTTTGAGGTCATATGCACTGGATATTAGGATATATTCCAAGGATGAAGATGCAGTATTTCCAGTGTCATTGATATACGACATCCAGTACGATCAATAAAAATAGCTAACAACTGGAATGATTAACTAAAAAAAAGTTAACAAACTGGTACGCCGTGGTGACTGTTTCACCAGATCTTTATAGGCTACATTGCCTCAGTCGAAGCTAAAAGAAATGAAGCAGTTAATGATTCTTTCTCATATTTCTTCTAGGGGTGGGAATTAAAATTTCATGACGTTAGAGATTTGTAAGTTCGGATTTATTTGAATAGTGAGGGAACGCCGTTCCGTCTACCAAAAAAAGTAAGGGAACGCCGTTCCGTCTACCAAAAAAAGTAAGGGAACGCCGTTCCCACGCGTTCCCACAGCACTACACCACTGGATGCCACTGCTAGGGCAATCATGTTTCTGTGTCTAATTTTAGCTAAAAGGAGATTGATGAGAAAAGTTTTTCCTGTTCCATCTGGAGCATCCAAAAAAAGATGCTGCCACTTCCACTGAAAACATCTTCAGTGAATCTGTCCAATCTCCGGTCTGGAACCAGATGTTGCTCATTTTCCTATATGTATTCAGCAAGTTGGTCAGTGTTGTAATTTGTTTCTCTGAGGATATCAGTTGATAACTCATTGATATTAACACGCTGTGGCTCTGGGAGACCGAAACGTTTGAGATCAGAGCCACCTAAATCTCTCAGTTTGTCCTCAATAATTATAAGAGCTTGATTGAAAATGTCATCACAGAAATCTACATTTAGGTTTTGGTTTTGCATTTGTGCCCGATTCAAAATGTCCTCAGCAAGGTTCTCCTTGTAGTTGTTCCAAAGTTCCCGAGGATTAGATATGGCACACATGTGGAGCATAATGGCAAAAAGATTCCGCATCATCATTGGTGACTGTGTAGCAGCTGCTTCATTCAGGGTGTTACTCCAATGGGCATCATCTTCAAGGAGTCGTCTCAATTGGCAAGCTTATTTGCAAGTCTCACAGACTCTGCCGTCCACTGTTTGCAGTTCGTCGAACGATGTTGGCCCCTTGACTTCATGTAGAAGTAGACGCAAGAAAAAGCATTCTGAAATGCCAGGATGCACAGTGTAAACACGGGCTAATGCATCAGTGGCCTTGACATTAGGATGCTCTGGCCCATTATATCCTACTTTTCGACGGGCCCACTTCTTGCTTCCACTATTCCACCAAGTACCCAAGTATTTCACTTGGGTACTTGGTGGTAGAGCAGAGTCTTAGCATATTCATCTTCCCTGCAAAGGTTAAAAAATCCTGTGAGAGTTGTGTCTTGTGTAGCTTGGGCACAATGAAATGCATTTTCTTCAGTGAAGTAAACTCTTTGACCATTCTCAAGATGTACACTGAGATGAACCACTGTAGGATGTCTTTCACGAATCGGAAAGCTCTGAATTCTCCAGATGGCCTCATTACTGCTGATATATCGGCCTAATTCATATTGTTGAAACTCATCATTCTTGGATACATCCTTCTGAAGGCTAAACACAGCCATATCAGTTTCCTTGTTGACATACTTGCAGACATATTTTATGGACTTGATGGAATTACACATTTCAACATTGGTGTGATCATTGAACAGTCGAGAGAGGAGTGGGCAATATGGAACAATCCACCTGTTGTCAACTTGAATTTCAGAACCACGAATCTTGACAGTTGTTATAAATCCACCATCCTCTGGGCTTCTTCGGCGATACCCCCTAGACCGCGGTGCTGGGGTCTTTGAAAACCATAGCAACAAATTTTCTTTTTATTTATTATTATTATTATTATTACGGGCGGCAATGTGAAGCTCAAGATTTTCACAGCTGCGTTCTTTTCTGTAGTTTTATCGCGGTGCTGGGGACTTCGGGCCCAGTAATTTTAATTATTTAAGTTATTAACACCCAGGTGCACAACGTCGGAACCTAATCAATATGTGTATGAAGTTTCATGTTTGTAACTGCTTCCATTTTGGAGTTATGGCTGGAACAGACACACACGCACACACACACACACACACACCACACACACACACACACGTCCTTTTATTATTTTATATATATATATATATATACAGAGAGAGAGAGAGAGAGAGAGAGAGAGAGAGAGAGAGAGGAAGAGAGAGAGATTTGAAATTATTATTTATATAACCTTATTTTAGTTTAACACATTACATTTTTGTTCCCATACACCTACTATATACTCCTATCTTTACTCGTCTGTTTTTCTATCTTCTTCCTCTTCTCCCAATTTTATATCTAATTTATTTACAGCGTATATACTACGTGAACCTATTCAGAGCAAATTATAGCATAACGCTAACACGTTGGGATTACAATGCGTACTTTTTGCATAAATTGAGCTACTATGCAATCAAGATAAAGCTGCGAAAACCAACACTCAAAGCGCGCTTTGTATATATGTACGTGGTTCTTATACCATAATAACTTGCTTTGAAGTCCAATTTGAAAACGGTATAAAAGCAAACAGATTGAGCGTTTATAAGTACAGTACATTACCTTCTGTTATCTATACTCTATTTTGATTCTGGGCATCGTATATTATGCAAAGTAAATAGATACGAGTACCTTAATATAGGTTACCAGACTTTTATAGTTACAGTATTATTTATATGGTAGCTACCTGTGTGGGTATATATATATATATATATATATATATATTATATATATATATATATATAATATATATATATATATATATATAATATATATATATACACACACACTTCCTTTCACCTATAACAATGTCTACAATGGAATTTTACGAGATATATTAATATACTTTTAATCTTATCGGTTTTGTATCGGGATATAAAAAAAAATATAAGCAAATTTTATGTATAAGATATATTATGAATAGTGATATAGCGTTACGAAATTATCTACACAGAGCTGCCCTATCGAAAGTCGAATCTAAAAAGGGGGTGACCACGTTTTTATATTCAAAAATTCATTCAGTCTGAACCACACACACACACACACACACACATATATATATATATATATATATATATTATATATATAGATATATATATGTTAAACACAGACCATTCTGAGTTTGTGTATATATTATATATATATTATATATATATATATATATATATATATATATATATATTATAATATATATATATATATATATATATATATATGAAAATTGTATTCATTATTTATGCAATAATAAACAAGTAATATTAAAAATGTAAATATTTAGAAAAAAATTAAAATAAAATACTAAAATATTTTAAAGGGCGTACAATACATGTTGACGCGTTTTTGTGTTCATATGACTAATATATTTGCCCATAAAAAAGTTGTTTTTTACATTTGGCTGACAGTAATGAAAAAATAATTTTTTTTTCTAGGCAATTTTTTCTTTCTCTTATTCTGTCTGTGGTAAAGATCGTAAAAATCTAGAAGTGAAGAGGGACACAGAAGCCTCATGTAAGCAGGCAGTCAATTTCAAAAGATAATTCTACCTCCTTCTTGATTTATAACAAGGATTAGTTTGGGTAAATACGTCTCTAAATTGAATTTCAAATGGGGAGAAAAACAGGCGAAAGATTTTTAGTCGGCTGTTATATATATATATATATATATATATATATATATATATATATATATATATATATATAATATATATATATCGTTTTCCTTATAAAGAAAAATCTTATTTTTTTGGATTTAAGACGAAGTTAAAATATAATCCAGACCATACGATCAAACAAGTCCTCATTCCTCGAACGAAAGAAATTCTTTTTGGCGTAAAATCGGTGTTTTTATTTTAAAAATTTGAGTTTAAAATTTAAAAAAAAAAAAGATGTTAAAAAAAAAAACGATAAATTTAGTTAATTATAGTTTGATACATAAAGCAAAGATAAAAATTATTATTAATAATTGAACCCAATTAGAATGAAGATTAATTTTACACGGAGAAAAATAATTTATGTTGTTTTACAACACTTTTGATTCACTACAACAAAGTCATTTTGTTATTACGAGGTTACGAAAAATATTTTGTTACCTTAATTATAGAAGTTGAATGGAATTAATATTACGTGTATTGAACAAAAACGTTTTAATTATTACTTAAGAAATTTAGTGGTAAAGGTAACATCTAAGAAGCTTATTTCCTCCACGACTAACGAGTGAGTATGCCCCAAGGGTCACCTGAACCGGAGTAGAGAGTGAGTAAGCGGCCAACTTAACTCCACCAGCGGCCGGGAGCGGACCAGCGCCACAACACTCGGAGTCCCCTACCGTAACCACTGATTTACCCGGCCCCCAAATGTATTATAATAACAAACTCAAAAATGGAAACGAAGAAATGTTACTGCGAATTTTACACAAAAAAAAGAGTCTAGTAAACCGCTAAAATCTGTAAAATTTTACAGTAAAGAAGTGTTTATTTTAAAATTTATTTGTGTAAATGTAAAACAAAAAGGTTAAAGGTAATAGATTTTTAATTTACAGTTAATACAATTACAGTGTGATACGTAAAAATAAGAATAAAAAATATTTTTTTTTGGCAAATTTTTTTTTATTTTTATTTTATTTCCCAACTAACTAAAACCTTTTTTTTTTGTCGGAATAAATCATATTTTTGGTAAAATAAATAAAATAAATAAATAAACAAATAAACAAAATAAAACTTTGAGTGTATAATTATCGCTACTGTCAAAAAAATGTCTCGCTAAAATTGATTTTCTTAGTTAAGAAAAATTATTTTTCCTGAATACCAGATGGCGCAAGATACGAGTGAATGTCCTTCATTTAAGAGATTGTCATTCTGCTTGCATTTACTTCGGGGCACTCAAATTTACAAAAGTAATAATAAAAAAAATATCTAAATTTAGTCAAAAAAATCTTTATTAAACTATTACAAACGAAATCAAGTTATAAAACTTCTAAATTACTATTTGAAAATAATGTTTTTCAAGGATGAAAAATAAGATATACGAGAAGGCGCTGTTGTCATCGACCTCAAGATTTAAAAATAAATCCGAACACGTATGTACATTAAATCATCTTCTTTCAATAGTGATTTTATTTTCGCAAAGCGCAACGTCTCTTTACACCGTGCAATTGTAAGTCGGTATTATTTCTGGAAATATTCCGAGTTTATCAGATGTAATGAATGGCCTTTATATTCACCAAACCTCAACTTTTAGGCTACTTCGCGTAGACCACGCTACGAGAAAAACTTTATGCAGGCCGCCAGACGGACCTATACCCAATTCGTCGACAAGACCAACCACTCGACACTCTAAAATCCAACTTAACATACCTTAACTTAACATAACGCGATCGAATTAAATCTAACCCAGAATAATTTATCGATCAGATGTCCTTAGTTCGTGTCGAACCCCATTCAGCCCAGGACTGAACATCGCATCGAAGAATGAAGTTAGCAAATATCAGAAGAGCGTATCGAGGCCTCCGTTCTTCAATGAAAATAACATTTCCACGTTGTGATTAGCCAAACTGAACGTCACATCCAACAGTTTTTCCGTTCAAATGTAAATAAAATTGATACTACTACTACTACTACAGAGATTGCGATGTAGGCCTATAAAACCAGATACACATAAGCATCGTAGTTCCAAATTGCTCTATCAGAGGACAGGCAACACACGCTCATATCTACTTTATATTCTTGAAAATATACATTTTTTTTAAATACCAAATTGGAATTTTTATTATTTGCCTTCCACTTGTAATGTCTTAATAAAATACTTGTGAAATAAATTTACATGTTTAGTGTTACTGTTATTAATTACAGAAAGCTCAAATAAATGCAAACGAAATGACAAGTTAAAAATAGAGGAGGTTTATTTTGCACCACAGGGTGTGTGTGTGTGTGTGTGTGTATATGTATATATATATATATATATATATATATATAATATATATATATATATATATATATATATATATATATATATCGGGTGGTGGAAAAAAATGAGCATTTTTTAAAAATTAATATCTCAGTAACCCCTTCCTTATCATGACAATTTTTATATGCAAGATACTTTCAAACTTCTTTTTTTGAATGCAAGAAACGGAATTCTGATATATTTTATAGTTTTCTCGCAATTAACAAAAGTGACAACATGGGTAAAAAAAACGAATATCATGAGAAAAGAAAAATTTAATCAGAAATTTAACTAATTAATTTACAGTAAATGATCGATGGACCACCACTCTGTTGACACACTAATCTAAGTCTTTTCTTCCACACAAAAATAATACTTCTTACTTCATTAATGCCAATTTCTTGCCAAGATTCAAGTATTTTACTTTTTAATTCTGATTCGGTGAATTTTTCTCGTCGACCTCGGTAAACCTTCTTTTAGTAACTCCAAATTGAGTAGTCCATAGGATTACAATCTGGGCTTTGTGGGGCCACTCATTTTTCGTTTATTAATTTTGGTGTATTGCTAATCAGAAACGATGTGGCGTAGCTTGTATGCGACGGTGCTCCATCTTGTTGAATATGAAATCATTTTCTTGATACAGGCGACGACAATCCGGCAACAATTTTGTTCTTAAAAGTTCAATGTAATTTGCAGAATTCACCTTTGTCTTTTCAGTTTCAATAAAATGAACATCTGTCTTGCCATTCCAAGAGACCCCTGCAGATATCATAACCTTTTTGGAGAATCTTGACGTTTCATGATACATCTGTTTATTGAAATGTCACATTTTTACCACGCCCGTAGACAACATCATTTTGACGGTTTCGCGGAATTTCTAGAGTGAAATCTTTTTCATCCGTGAAGACTATCTTTTTAATATCAACGACAGAGAAATTATCAAGTAACTTTCTGCACCTTGTTTTTTTTTATCCTTAACAGTATCATTTTTCTAGAAGATGCTATTCTTTTGAAGGCTTTTAGTTTTTGTGCTTTAATTATTCGGTGTACAGAAGTCTTTCCAATATTCAAATGTTTAGCAATTGTTCTTTGTGACAAATGACTTCCTGGTTTATCTTCTTGAGAGCAGATTTTATCGTTGATGTAATCCACATTTCTGGAACCGAAGCTGTTTTAGGTCTACCGCTTCCTGGTTTTTCTGGCAGTACTTCCCGATTCGCGAATCTTCTTTAAGAGTCTTTCCACTGCACGCCTTTTCCACTTTTTGCCGGGAAACTCTTGCAATAACTTCCAGTCTTCCATCCTTTTTCACAGTAACAATTTTTATGAGAATACGATCTTCCTCTGATAACATCATTAAGGGTACTGACGAATTGTTAAAAAATAAAAATATCCACAATTTGACTTGTTCATTCCTGTAGAGTTTTGTAATAACTTGCAAAAATATCGCCATGATATCGTATAAAAATGATATCGTATAAAAAACGGATATTATATTGCGATTTTTGTTTTTTGACCCATGTTGTTACTTTTGTTAATTGCGAGAAAACTATAAAAGATATCAGAATTCCGTTTCTTGCATTCAAAAAAAGAAGTTTGAAGTATCTTGCATATAAAAATTGTCATGATAAGGAAGGGGGTTACTGAGATATTAATTTTTAAAAAATGCGTCATTTTTTTCGGACCACCCGATATATATATATATATATGAAAATAAATGAAAATGAAAAGGTTTATTGGCAGACTGTAGTCCATATGACAAATATATTAATACAATGACAGTTCACACACTACGGATAGAAATATATACAATTGATTAGAAATAATACTGTAATGTCAAAGTTAAGTGGAGCTACAGACAGACGTTTTCGTACCAAGAATTCCATAGATTAGAGGATAAATGGCAGGACTCATGAATAGCTTGGATAATCGGGTTGGTTGATTTTTTAATTCTTTGAATCAGACTGTATTGAGACGTCTTGTTACCTCCGGGAAGCTCGGGACATGCGGATAGCAAATATTTGCGAAGCTGAGCATCTCGGGGGTATAATTTATGTAAAAGTCTAAAATACCTGTTGTACATCAAATTTAGGGTTCTGCTCGAACCTTTTTTATTAATTCATCCAGAGTTGCTGTTCGTATATTACTGCAGAAAGTACGAAAGAGAGAGTCTTTTGCTTCACTGTATATATATATATATATATTAGTTAGTTAGTTAGTTAGTTAGTTATAATTAGTTAGTTAGTTAGTTAGTTAATTAGTTAGTTAGTTCTGTATAATAAAATTATTTTAACAAGTAGTTTAAGTCATACACACATCATCTACACACACACATATATATATATATATATATAATATATATATATAATATATTATATATATATATATACTATACTGTGTGTGTGTGTGTGTGTGTGTGTGTGTTATACACCTTAACTAATAAAGGGATTTGCATAAACAAGAAATATGTACTCTTAAAAAGTAATTTAAAAAACAACACGAGGAGAGAAGTGGTTTTATTGGTTTTTCTTTGATACTGAAATTGCCCTTATAAAACTTTGATTGTACCAATAAGTCAAAAACAAAAGCAATTAAGAAACCGTTCTTTCTCTTCAAAAGAAACGCCTCAATGACGTCAATGATGTCAATGTCAAAATAACAAAACAACAATGACGAAAACGATGCCATAAATCCATTAATGAATCTCCGATGGTAAACACGACTCTATATATATATATATATATATATTATATATTATATATTATATATATATATAGATATATATATGAGAGATTCAATATAGGAATTTATAAAATGTAATAATAATAATAATAATAATAATAATAATAATAACGTAATAACGTAAAGGAAGGAATAACGCATTTATTTAAATGTGAATTAGTTTTTACATTTGATCTCTCTCTCTCTCTCTCTCTCTCTCTCTCTCTCTCTCTCTCATCTCTCTCTATCTCTCTCTTCTCTCTCTCTCTCTCTCTCTCTCTCTCTCTAAAAAGACACGCCCATACATACACGTTTAACTCTCTTAAAACACCGCACCGTTTTTTAATTTGATGTTGTAGATGTCGTTATCTAACCTAACCTAAATAACCTAATTAACCTAAGTTAACTAAGCAGTTAACCTAACCTAAATAACCTAATTAACCTAAGTTAACTAAGCAGTTCACCTAACCTAAATAACCTAATTAACCAAAGTTAACTAAGCAGTTAACCTAACCTAACAACCTAATCTAACCAAACGTAACGAAAACTAATCAAACTTAACCTAATCTTTATTATATCCTTTTTTTATTAATGATTTTCAATTAAAAAAGTCAGAACCTGTGACGACACCGCAGATGTCGCTATCGACACGTTCGTATCGCATTGATCTCGGTGTGTATGTTACAGATTGTCGCAATTTTGTAAGGTATCCAAGAATATATGCACACGCGCACACACGCAAAATGACAAGTCGCTCGTGGCACCTACGGGAGCATGTTATGAGACTTTTTTCCTTTCAAAATAGCCATATGTTTGGTAATTGCTCCGGGTCCAGATGATGTAGCGACCCGAGGTTCCTATCCCACGTATAGCTGTGGGTCTCCTCCGTCTTTATGAAGGGTATTCAACAACAATAAATATTAATTTCATTAATTTTTTGTCTTTAATATAATTCGAGTTACTGATAATTTCTTTAAAATCAGTGGTCTCTAGCGCGAATTATAAATTTTAAACTATATAATATATATATATATATATATATATATACACAAACACCTTGTTTTCTTCCGCCCGAATTGTTCATTATGACGAAGGTCAAGTTTGTCACTCCACCTTAGACCTACAGTTAACGTGGAATCTGAACCCACCCACCAGCATTCTAGTATGTTAACCACTAGGACTACCTAGGGTACCATTTATCTATCAACCAATTTCTTTTTTATTGTGGGGAAGGAGAACAGCTGGGTTTGCTGCGCGCCGCCTGCAGTCACAGGTCTCGATCCCGGGGCCGATGAATTGTCTCAAACAAAAATATATATATATATATATATATATATACACAGGCTCGAAGTGTAAATTTTAAAGCAAGGGTGTGGTCTTTCAAAAATTTTGGTTAGCGTTGCCCTCATATTTAAGACAATACAATTTTAAAAGGCATTCTAACACGACAACTAAAGTTTAGTTCATTTTTCAAGCATACAAAACCATATAAAATTTTAAAATTAGCTATAGTTTTGTCAGTTATATGTCGCAAACTAAGTTAATAGACGGTTAACATTTTTTGTTCGGTAAAGGGACATAAAAATGCATTTATAAATCTCTATTAATTGCATATAATTGATTAATCAGATACTACATAAAAAAATGTTTGTTTATGGCATACAATATAAAAATAGGTATTTGAACTGTAAAAATAAGTAACTAAATGCAAAATTTTTTCAGTAATATTTTTTAAACAAAAAAATATATGCTACATTAAAATAATTGAAAAGAGATTCATATATATCCTTAGGAATTACTAAGTTTTATTAATTCTTTATATTACTATCGTATCTGCTAGCATCTGTAAGGCAGTGCGTGTTTCCCCGCATTTCTTTCCAGCAAAGAAGTAAGGGTGTGCTGCTGACCAATGGAGAGAAGTAGGGTGTGCACACCCCCACGTTGCCGTCCACTTCGAGCACTGTGTATATATATATATATATATATATTATATAATATATATATATATATATATATATATATATATATATGTGCCCTATATATCATTAGCCAATTACACAGATTCATATTGAATCCCTTCTAAGTAGAGAAGTAATTGTACACTTAAGTACAGTACTCCTAATGTATGCAATTAAAAAATTTCAGCTGAACGAGCATCATAGAAACATATTATACGCGTTCTCAACAAATCGTAAAGAAATCTCTTTTCATGCTCGAAAGAACATATTACGTAATATAATGAATATATATATATATATATATATATATATATATATATATATTATATATATATATTATATATATATATATATATCGTAAAGAACGACGCTTGTATAGGAGAATATTCCGCGCAAGATGAGAGGAGAGAAACGAAACAAATGAACAATGAAAAAATGAGGTAACACCCGGAATCGAACCCGGGATCTTCCGATTGCCGGTCAGATATGATAACCATTACACCATGGGCCTCACTCAATCAAATGCCGTAATTCTTCTACATACGCGCAGAAACCAATGCCCCAAGGGGGCACCTCTCGCATGCCGTACATTAATACATTTAAACTGCAAACACGCAGTATAATTAACGTAAAGAACGACGCTTGTATAGGAGAATATTCCTCATTTTTTCATTTGTTTCGTTCTCTCTCTCTCATCTTGCGCGGAATTTCTCCTATACAAGCGTCGTTCTTTACATTAATTATACTGCGTGTTTGCAGTTTATATATATATATATATATATATATATATATATATATATATATATATAATATATATATATATACAGGGTGTTTCAGGAGGAAAGGTCATACTTCGGAGGTGATAGTATCGGTCATTGTGAGAAAAAAAGTTCATATGAACATGTGTCTAATTCTGAATGGTTACGGAGATAGAGCTGTTTGAATCTGATGCGCGCGCAGCTCTTCCTCCCCCTTTAGAGAATCGTCTTACAGGACAAAGTTACCTAGAATTTCTGCAAAATGAATTGCCAGGACTATTGGAGGATGTTCCTTTGGCTACACTCGCTGGTATGTACTTTCAGCATGACGGAGCTCCTCCACATT
>JAJOZX010020774.1:30000-32144 GCA_023014485.1 Bathynomus jamesi
TTTCATTGTTCCGTTTTCTCTCTCTCGTCTTGCGCGGAATTCTCCTATACAAGCGTCGTTCTTTACGTTATTTATACTGCGTGTTCTTTGCAGTTGAATGTATATAATGTTACGGCATGCGGAGGTGCCCCCTTGGGGCATTGGTTTCTGCGAGTATGTAGAAGAATTACGGCATTTGAAGAGTGAAGTCCATGGTGTAGGTATCGCGTCTGACCGGCAATCGGAAGATCCCGGGTTCGATTCCCAGGTGGTTACTTCATTTTTTCATTTGTTCCGTTTTCTCTCTCTCGTCTTGCGCGGAATATCTCCTATACAAGCGTCGTTCTTTACGTTATTTATACTGCTGTTCTTTGCAGTTGAATGTGTATATATATATATATAATATATCTTCATGTGAGTTTGAATGACGGTTCAGGATCGATCTGCGGTGTATATACATATATATATATGTGTGTGTGTGTGTGTGTGTTTTGATATTGTTCTGTTTTTTAAATCAACAAAATTAATTAAAATTAAATAAAATTAATTAAAATGAGAGTAAATATAATAAAATGTTGAAGAATCGCTATGTAGACTTTAAAAAAAACATGTAAATGAATAAAAAAAAAATAATTTTTAATAATAATAAGTTAATAATAAATACTATAAAATAAATATGTAATTGTCAGTTAGTTATTACACAAATAAATAATCAAATAATAAATAATTAAATATATAATAATAATAATAATATATATAATAAATAATAATAATATATAATAATAATAATAGATAAAGAATAGAAATTAATAATTAATATATAATTTATTAAAATGTAATGATAAATATACCATAATTTATTAACTGAGAGATATATAATAAATAATAAATTAATTAATTGAAATTAATAAATAAATGAAACAGAAATAAATTATTATCATATAAATATTAAACTGGAATTATTCTAATTTTTTTACATTAAATTTAAAATTTCTTTTATAAACTGTAAAAAAATAATATAAAGAAAAATTAAATAAATTCTATAGTTAATATTATTTATTATAAAGTATTTACATTTAAGTTCCAATATTGTGAATAGGTTTTTATTTTCAGTACTGAGTTCTTAATAATTCTAGATAAGAATTTGCAGTATGCTACAATGCTGTCTTCATTTTTTTCTCTTCTGCTGACGCGTTTCGTTCATATACTTTGACATCTTCAGAGCTTTATACATAATTTTAAAGTAAAATTAAATTATGTATAAGCTCTGAAGATGTTCAAAGTATCTGAACGAAACTCGTCCGCAGAATCAAAAAATGAAGACAGTATTCTTAGCATACTGCAAATTCTTATCTAGAATTATTATTAGAAACTCAGTACTGAAAATAAAAACCTACTCACAATATTGGAAATAATTGTAAATCCTGCTATAAAGACATAGGCTGATATCGACTTATATAGTATTATTATTATATATTAAAGATTATATTTATTAACTAACTATGAAACCCATTTATTCGAGTGTAATAAAGGTGACTAATCTTATTATCCTAAAGAAAAAAAAAAATCCCATTAGCTAAATAATGGCCTCCCTTCTCAATATATTTTTTTCTTCCCGTCGACGACGTTCAATTTTATCTTAAATCAAGGATTAGTTTTTTACATGTTTTTCCATTCGGAAGGAACACGTTCGTCAGGATCCGGTAAGGGAAGTGTTAGTCCGGATTTGATGAGGTCGGAAAAGCGTTCTTCATTGGAATCCGTTTTGCAAATGGCGTCTGATGATCAGAGCGACATCGCAGCGCCATAGCGCAGACCGTCTTCCGAAAACTCGAGTTATAAAAAAAATATATATAAATACTATAATAAATAAAATACAAATAGATAAAATAAGAATTTTTATTCATTTCTTCTCATTAACATTCTTTATTGGTTCATTCGCTTCTCATTTTATTATTCTGTAATTTATTATTATATTTTTATTTTATTTTTTACTGGTTTTCTATATTAACTTGAAATTTACATTTAGACTATTAATATTTGTATTTTATTTATTTTATTAGATTTACGTCATTATATTGACTAAAGGAGTTAATAAACACTTTATATATATATATATATATATTATTATTATTATTATTATATATAGTATATGTGTATGTGTG
>JAJOZX010020775.1:0-10000 GCA_023014485.1 Bathynomus jamesi
TTAAAAATTTCTAATTTCTTTAAATTTAAAGATAAACTCCTAGAGAATATTTATCCAAATGTTATTTATCAATACACGTGCTATAGCTGTAAGGTTACGTATATTGGGAGTACGCAGTTTCAATTTCATGTGCGTTTATCCCAACATTTGGGTTTATCCGTCAGAGCAAAATCGTCATAGCGTTGAACATGATCAACCCCTACTCATAAAATAATTTGAAATTTTAATGCTTGTTAATAACCAAATACACTTAAGGATTTAGAATAATTGTACATCTTCAAAACTAAAACAACAATAATATAACTCCTTTAAATTGAATTTGTCCTAACCAAAATAATGTCCCATATCCAAACAACCAACTAAAATAACAACTCATTCCTGTGTTCGTTCTTTATTGAATGTAGTCATCATACATCAACTATGGAGGCAGACTTTTATTCTTACTCTTTGTATTGCTTAGACGTTATATGTACATCAAATCTATGTAATTAATATTGTCTAGTTATCTTTTAATTTTATTTCGATTTAATTACTACTAAAATTTAAATTTAAATTTTTTATATTTTTCGCCTTGTAATTTTAATTATTTGTATTATATTTAGATTCTACTGGAAATGGCAAATATATTCCCAAATAAATTTGTGAATAGTTTGCCATTGTGTTAATCCTGTTATATATATATATATATATATATAATATATATATATATATATATATATATAATATAATAACGTACGTACATATGTACATAAAAGATAAACACAGACAAATGGTAATTAACTTATATACATGAGGAAGTAAATTGTCATACGTACAGTGGATTTAGCATCCATCTATGTTATTTTCTGCCTGAATTGATACACGGTATATTATTACGTAAATTGAGAATTATACTAAAATACTCAATTATACGTCAACATACGTTAATTTTAACGTAGCTTCAATCATTTGGAGTATTTGGAGAAGCGTTTAGAGCAGCGGTGAATATAGAATTGTCTGGTAAAACTGACCCTTTCGATACTAGAACCAATCCTGGGAAGTTTTGTATGTGTGTATGTGTATATGTGATGACTTGATTTCAGTATGAAACATATCATTATTATTATGATTATTGACATACGTTATCATAAATTATGATATATGTATATATTTTAAAATCTATATGTAAATACACTATATGTAACAATGTAAAATAAAAAATAATGACAGCCCTTATTCAAAACATCATGTATACATACACACACACACACACACACACACACACACACACATATATATATATATATGGGGTGGTCATGATTATGATGTACGTCTGTCTGATGTCCTGTGTTCGTTTATACACGCCAAAACGGCTAAAGTAATTTGCACCACATTTAGTATACATATTCAGGGAGAACCGGGGATGGTTTTAGTAACACACGCTCCTCCTAGTTTCCCCTAGATTGTATTTCTGGGAGGTTTTGCTGGGCAAGGCGCAGCGAGTGTTCTAGTGTATATATATATATATATCTATATATATATATATATATATATGGCAAAAGTCATTGGTGCTGCAGTAGTTAGCATCGCTGATTACGAATCCACCGGGTCCGGTTCAATTCTCTGCGACGGCAGGCGGCGCTCAGCTCACCCAGCTGTTCATCTTTCCATAAAATAAAATTGGTTAGTAAATAAATGGGTACCCTGGGTAGCCTAGTGGTTAAGACACTGGGCTGCTGATCGAGAAGTCATAAGATCGAGTCCAGGGAAGGACTTAGTAAGTTCTGACCATCCGTGGTGGGTCGTGGTTCGGATTCCACGTTAAACTGTAAGTCTAAGGTGGAGCAACAAGCTTGACCTTCGTCAGAATGAATAATTCGGGCGGAAGCAAAACCAGTGTTACCAAGAATAAAAAAAAAATATATATATATATATATATATATATGATCCAACTCAGAATGGGTGTGTAACATATATATATATAATATATATATATATTTGTAGAACGACATGCAAAACCCTGATGCATTCCTGTGCAAATTCCTGTTGGAATCCACTGAACATATTTCACTAATTATATATATATATATATATATAATAAATGGGAATATTTTAGGCGCGGAAAACATGGCTTCACGGATTACTTTTAGGCCTTGAAATATTCAAGAAGAGACTAATTTGTGAAGAAGTTCCGTTCTACAGTACAATAAATTATGATGAACATTCTTATAATTGAAGGATGCGTGTGATGCATAACTCTCTCTTTTCATCGATTTTTGCATTATTGTATTACGTGTACATCTATTATATTATTTCTTACATTCGGCCCCCAAAACCATATATATATATATATATATATATATATATATATATAGTGGTTTGATAACGTAGATAGAGATAGCTTTTTCGAAATATCTCACTATAATAGGACTAGAAATAACGGGTGTAAGTTGACAAGTAGAAGGTTCGAGACAGCAGTTGCGAAAAACTTTTTACGCATAGAATAGTAAATAGCTGGAATAGTTTGTTGGTAGAAGTAATTAGTAGCACGTCTATAAACATGTTTAAGAATCGATTGGACGCGCATGTTGATAGAAAGGGTATAGTTTAAGGTAGTAAAATTAAGGCTTTGTGGGGATAGATCCCACAGCTCAACACGAGTGTTGTGGGATATAGGGAGGCAGCGTCTTGGGTTAGGGGATACTCTCTGTCCTTACACACCCCATTTAAAGAGATTCCTCTGCCGAGCGGTGCCCCCCATAGTACTGTGAGGTATTGAAAAACTCATGATCTTCACTTGCCCCACAAACACCTTTAAATGGGAGACCCATAATGGGTGCACACACATTTCTACATTACTGTACAGTCTTTACAGCCACACCTACACTTTTCCTCGTAAGTGTATATATTGTAATGTATATGGTTGTAAATTTGACTTGGTCCGCAATCGATATGAACCGTGACTTGATGGATACCGTAATGAAATTGACTGGATTCTTTGGATCTGATATATTTGCATGTCCGTTATATAATAGATATAGAGTGTAACATATTTGTGGATAGTAGTCTATTATGACTTGATCCTCTGGATCGAGAGATTCTATCTTTAGTTTTAAATCGATAATTAATTATTTTTAAATTGATAATGTATATGGTTGTAAATTTGACTTGGTCCGCAATCGATATGGACCGTGACTTGATGGATACCGTAATGAAATTGACTGGATTCTTTGGATCTGATATATTTGCATGTCCGTTATAAATAGATATAGAATGTAACATATTTGTGGATAGTAGTCTATTATGACTTGCTCCTCTGGACCGAGAGATTCTATCTTTAGTTTTAAACCGATAATTAATTATTTTTAAATTGATAATTATTTAGTTTCGTAAAAATTGGTCGTTGCCAATTTACCGGCAGTTTTTAAATAAGTTTTCTTATGTTCTTGTGGTTCGGAACCCACTAAAATTGTAGGTCCCCTCCGCCACCACGGAGGACATACACAATACACGATTACGAACACAGTTAGGTAGACCAGCCATGAGTGGATCCTAGGGTCTTTGTTGGTCTGAAACATTATAACATTATAACATTATAACATTATCATATATATATATATATATATATATGATCCAACTGAAAATGGTCCCCGGAGATCATTTTTAATAGAGAACAGAACTAATGCGCGTGGAACAAGGGACTCTTCTGGGATATTAAATCCCCTATAAATCCGAACGAGGGATTCTTCTGGGATGTTAAATTCCCTATAATCCGAATAAGTAATGGTAAATAGCAAATATTAAAGTTTTTCTTTCAAAGATGGAAGCCGAATGCGGGCAACGGGTTACGATTACTTTTTAAAGTACTCGTAAATACTTACGAATTTTCTTGAATATTTGTGAATACTCGAGTTATTATATTAAAAAATCTCGCGTTTTTGCGGGCATTCACCCTTGGTCCCTCCTTCGCGCATAAAGAAAGAAAGTTAGGCGGAAATCAAGAGCTTTATGCATTTATCCAGACTGGGGTCGTTCTCGTGACGTTTCATTTAATCTATAAGTTATTGTGAATTAGGTTAAGTTAGGTTAGGTTAGGTTAATTTTGCGTATGTTAGATTAGATTAAGTTAGTTTAATAGACTATGGATAGAATGTCTCCTAGATCAAATAGATAAAGGAGGTTCATTTTATCATCATCCAGATAAAATTAAAATGGAAGTCTTCGAAAATAATTATGGGATTTCTTTACATCATAAAGTAAATATATACAGTGTATATATATATATATATATATATATATATATATATATATAATTTAAAACATTATACTAGTAGATAGTTTATAAGAGTTAAAACAACCAACTAACAACCTTACAATATTCAAAATCAATATCTGAACTATGAATCATTTAAACCTGTTTTATTTCTAAAACTATGAATTGACTCCATCAGTTTATGGAGGTCAGTTTCACATTTTAGCTTACGAGAGAGTGAAAAATTGTTAAGAGTGAAATGTGGTCACAGTTTCAAATATGAATTCAAATGAAGGATTTAGTTGGTTTATTCAACGTAAGGAGGTTCTCTTGCTTTTAAAACAATGACCTTTTTCAATTCTGCATAAGTTATCACGTGAAAATGACCTCCATAAACTTACAGAGTCAATTTATATTTTTTAGAAATAAACCAGGTTTAAATGATTATGGTTCAGCTTTGATCTGAATGGTGTAAGATAATGTACAGAGGGTTGACAAAAATAAATAGACGCCTTTGGTTTTTATTATCCATAGGTTTTTTATTTGATTTATTATCAGTAAATAATAATGGCATCAATATATTTAGAATCGTGTTGCTTTACCCTTTCAATTATGTAAAGGTGACACACATTATGGTATGCCATTGATCAGCTTTGCCATTTGTTCTTGAAGACAATCATCCGGGGGTGTCTATTTACTTTTGTCAGCCCTCTGTACTTTACTTGGCTGTTTTAATTGTTTTAAATTATTTACTAGTATATTTTTTAAATTATTTACTGGTATATTTGCTTTATAATATAAAAAAATATCCCTTTTTTAAATGGTTTTCTTTTGCAGTTATGTCCACTGATGATGGGAGATGTAATTACCGAAACGTTGGTTAAATAAATAATGTAAGTTCAAACATTTTATTCTTCTTTTTATATATTACTTTTAATTACGTTTGATGACGAACGATGGTTCAGGATCGACCTGCGGTCAACCACCCTTGCAGCATCCTGCATTATTTGGGGGTTAAGAGATTTGATGGATGAGTTTTTTCTACTAGCACTGAAAAAAAATTGGTCTGAAAATTTTAGTCAAATACATTTAGTTAATGAACTTTAGGTTAACATGTTAAAAATAATGCATACAGACTTAAACATGTTTAGGCAAGCATGGTCATATCAATTAAACTATAATAATTTGACGAAATAATTTTTATTGGCTTCGATCAAATATTTGATGCGCTATACAGTAGGCCTAATCAAAAGTTTTTGGTCAGGGTCAGGGACTTTGCACGAGAACTTGTTCAGTTGATTCTTGAAATTATTCAGGGTGGTGTACTGGACGTTACTTAGTTCTTTCGGCAGCACGTTAAAGGGCCTTGGGCCTCGTATTCTTAGAGGATTTTCCATCTTAATTTTTATGGCCTCCTGTCCCACCGCAGTTGGGACAGTACAGAATCTGAATTTTTCTCATTCCATTGTTTTTTTTTACATTTCTAAAGTTTGGGACGTATCCCTTTATTGTTTTCTATACGTATATTATTGTGTACCGTTCACATATTCTTTCCAGGAAGTAGTTTCAGGAATTATAGTCATGACCAGTAGTCCTCATCTCTCGTTTCCACTGTCTTAGACATAAAAGTTTTT
Organism: Bathynomus jamesi; assembly: GCA_023014485.1. Lineage (NCBI taxonomy): Eukaryota > Metazoa > Arthropoda > Malacostraca > Isopoda > Cirolanidae > Bathynomus > Bathynomus jamesi. Next base: position 5,866 of record JAJOZX010020775.1, read on the forward strand.
GTATGGCTCCTGTGCTTGCAATGTCTCATTTTCTGTATAGGATTGTAAATACTGAGCAATGGTGTTATTGGTAGGACTAAACTCTCCCATAATTGTTAGAATGTTTGCTGTGGAAGCTCCACCAGATAATTTCGATTATTTTTATAGCTATGATAATTTTAATGCTATATAAATATAGCAGGGCTCCAGGTAGCTCAGTGGTTACGGTGACAGACTCCGAACGGTGTGGCGCTGGTTCGCTCCCAACCGCCGGCATCAGGTGGAGTTGAGTTGGCCGTTTACTCCGTCTCTGCTCTGGCTCAGATGATCTTTAAAGCACACTCACCTCCACGTCGTGAGGAATTGAGCTTCTGGATGGGTTATCTTACCTTCATATACATCTCTCTGAATTCTTCATCTGATGACATTACTCCAAGATCCCTAACTTGTGGGTTTGGTGTTATCTGTTTGTTCTGCAGTGTTTTTTGCCATTTAGACTATAACTCCTTGTTGTAACCTATCTTATGAGTTACGTAGCTAACCCGTATCAATTAATCTATCTGTAAATATCGTGAAAGAATAACTTCTCTCCTGAGTCATGTCTCGTAGTTATTGTATATCTTTAGTGATAAGAATTGATAAGAATTAAGTATAATCAAAGTTAAATGGTATTTCACTGGCTTTATATTTGCTTTAAATTTTTATTATGCGTTTGTTTTTTAGAAAAACAATGCAGGACACAAACAATGTCACTTTGATTTAATAAAATAAAAATCGGGTCCAAATGGGACCACTAATTACTAATCACTCTATATGGATGGTAAGCGAAGCCAATAGTGGAACCAGTAATGATAACAAAGAGAAATCTCCAATACATCACGGAAAACATCCAACGAATTTTATCCTCATGATCTACTATCAAGAACAAAATGAAAATCAGGCAGCAATTTTTTAGTCCAATATCGCCCAATATCGCCCAACCTTCTCTGAAATTTTCCAAAAGGCGCAAAAACTAGCCCAATATCGCGAAAATGCTAAAATCGCTTAAATTAACCAACTCAATTTGTCTACTCAAAAATCCAATTCAGCGTCTGCCTCCAGAGAGAGGAACTCAGGAACGACACTCGTATACAAGAGGGAAAGAAAGAGGCATAAAACGGCTGCGAAGGGAGGACGTAAAGCTTAAAATCGAACCTATTTATATGGTAAATTAGACCGTACGTATGACCGAGATTGGGCGAGAAAGGCAACGAAATAGAGTTTATATAGTCGCCAGTCTATTTGCCTATTCGTGAGTTTGTCTTCAATCTGTTTTTTTTTTTCTTTCTTTATTTGTTCGGTTTTTCTTTCGTCGTCGATACCCCGCAATGAAGTGACGACGAAGACGATGCTGCATCGTCAGCATTCGTCGTCAGAATGGATAATACCTTCGATTCGCATAAAAGAACAAGTTAAATTGTCTTCCTCAAATCCTGAGTCCTTTTTTCCCACCTTATTTTTTATTCCATTCTGCCTTCGTCCGTCCGTCCGTCCTCTTGTAAATACTTTTCAGCGTTATTTGGCCAATGAAATGATCAACACGCCCAAAATTACATCAGTATTTTCAGTGTTTGCACATTTTAAGAAATATTTCGTCATCCACTTACTATTGTGTGTGTGTGTGTGTGTGGTATATATATATATATATATGGATTGAATGATTTTATTGCCCCCCTGAAGAGGGAATCGAAAGACGCCTACGATTTGTGGTGCTTTCATGGTAGACCCAGATTAAGACCAGTATACATGAATATGTTTAGAAGTAGGGGTCAGTATAAGGCGGCCATAAGGCGATGTAAACAGGGAAGAAGAGTCTATTCGAGCATCAAAAGCCTGTGAAGGTCGCATAAATAACGATAATAACAAATTTTGGAAATTTTTTAAGAATCAAACGGGTGTCAAAAGTGTCTATCAGTTCCTGAAGTAAAGAGGTTAATTAAAGAGTTAAAGACTGGTTCTGCGTCAGGGGTAGGTGACCTATCGAATGAGCACTTAAATATGCCAATGACTTAGCATGTCTGCATATATCATTGCTCCTATCAGCCATGCTTGCTCATAGCTATATCCCTGCAGAGTTCATGAGGGTATCTATCTTGCCCCTGGTCAAAAATAAGTATGGACATTCTGTCCAGCAATAATTACAGGCCTATTGCTGTCACTTCCTGCTTCTCGAAACTACTAGAAAAACACTTGTTACTCCGATTAAATGATTACATGTGGACATCTAATCAGTTTGGTTTTAAAAGTCCCACTCGACTGACCTGTGTATCTATGTACTTAAAGAAACAGTATCTAAATACACTGACAGTAATTCAATTATTTATAGCTGTTTCCTAGATATAAGTAAGGCATATGATAGAGTGAACCACAATTTTTTTATTTAAAAAACTAGAAGACAGGAAGGTTCCCATGTACATATTAAATTTATTAAAATTTTGGTATTCCCACCAATCTTTTACCGTTTGGTGGGGCAATGTACATCTGAATGTTTGGCTCCTCTTGCGGGGTGAGACAAGGCTCCTTGCTCTCCCTATGCTGTTTAATGTGTATATTGACGGATTAATTGCTTTACTTAATGAGGCAACAGTGGGATGTTGTATAGATAACACAAGGATAAATAACTTAGTTTGTGCCGATGATATGGTGTTAATAAGTCCCTCTGTTAAAGGTCTGGGTCGGCTACTAAAAGTCTGCGAAGTGTATTCGCAGAAACATGATATTCTTTTTAATGTTATAAAAACTAAGGTTATGCAATTTCATCCTAAAAGCTGTAATCAGCCAGCTGATATAAGGTTTAAAATGAATGGTGAAGTAATTGAGGAAGTACAAGAGTTTAAGTATTTGGGTCAAACTATTACCAGTTCCTTGAGTGATGACTCGAATATAAGAAAACAATCTCGAAGCCTTTGCGCTAAAGCGAATATGACTATAAGGAATTTTCGGTTCTGTACAAGTGAAGCTAAAGATACTCTCTTTCGTACTTTCTGCAGTAATATATACGGACAGCAACTCTGGTTGAATTATAAAAAAGGTTCCGGCAGAACCCTAAATTTGCTGTACAACAGATCTTTTAGACTCTTACATAAATTACCCTCGAAATGCTCAGCTTCGCAAATGTTTGCTACCCGCAATGTCTCGAGCTTCCGGAGGTAACAAGGCGTGCTCATACAGTCTAATGCAAAGAATTAAAAAGTCAACCAACTCGATTATCCAAGCTATCCACGAGTCCTGCCGTTTATCCTCTAAGGGCGAGTCTAAGCTATGGAATTCTTGGTAGAAAACGTCTGTCTGTAGCTCCACTTAACTTCGACATTACTGTATTATTTTTAATCAACTGTATATATTTCTATCCTTAGTATGTGAACTGCCATTATATTAATATATTTGTCATATGGACAATAAACCTTTTCATTTTCATATATATATTATATATATATATATATTATATATAGCGAGGAATAGGAGGACGAAAAGATGGTACGTGTTTATTAAGAGACGTTTCGGAAAAATTCAATTTCCATCATCAGTGCTAAAAAGTTTAAAAACAAATAGAAATAAATAAGTATAATAATAAAAACGAACAATAAATTAAAATGGCGCAACAATTAGCGAGAATTAATAGTAAGTTACAATATATATTAAATTAGAAGATTAAAAATTAAATGATATAAAGTATAAAAGTATTTTGGACTATAAGTAAGTGAAACAGAATTGAATTCTGTTTCACGTAAACCGTTTTATATTTTACTTATTGTCCAAATACTTTTAAACTTTATATCATTTAATTTTTAATCTTCTAATTTAATATGTATTGGAACTTACTATTAATTCTCGCTAATTGTTGCGCCATTTTAATTTATTGTTCTTTTTTATTTATTATACTTATTTATTTCTATTTGTTTTTAAACTTTTTAGCACTGATGATGGAAATTGAATTTTTCCGAAACGTCTGTTAATAAACACGTACCCATCTTTTCGTCCTCCTATTCCTCGCTAAGCTACGCTTCCCAAAGAACAAACCATTCAACCAAGTTATATATATATATATATATTAAAAACTTATATACGTCTACAATACAGGGTTGTTCAGACGTTAGGCATCATAGCACCATTTAAT
>JAJOZX010020775.1:12500-31723 GCA_023014485.1 Bathynomus jamesi
TTTGGAAATATTGCTTATGAGAAAAACATTTTAAAAGTTATTACTTTTCTACTTTCCACTTTTGTCATTGTCCTTCGCGGTCCTCTAAAAGTAAATGTGTTCGAATTGGAAATTACCACTTTAACTTAACCTTACCCCGAGCAAATATACCATTTCCTCGAAGTGGAAAATGGTCGAACCCGGCAAATTATCAGAATCTATAACTTAATGGAACCTTGGCCGAAGTGGCGAAATTCGCGAACATGAGAATATAACTAAGTAGGAAGTGAGTGAGGGTGAAGTGGGGTTTAGAGATACCCCGCTTGAACAACGTCTTTCCTGTACAGGTTATCCCAAAAGTCAGGATACATTGGAACTTTCCATTTTCAGCATCATATATATATATATATATATATATATATATATTATATATATATATAATTGCCAAAAGTAAATAGACACCTTTGGTTTATCCCTAATTTTTAGATTTGATGATGAAAATAATAAAAATCAATAAATAATAACGTATTTATTGTAGCAATATATTTAGAATCGTTTTGGTTTCCCATTTCCATTTCCATTAGGAAAAGCTGACACGTTCTCGCATTCCATTGATCAGCTTTGCCAGTTTTTCATTCGAACAATCATCGTAGTGTCTATTTACTTTTGTCAACCCTCTGTGTGCACACACACACACACACACACACACACACACACACACACACACACATATATACCTTACCTTACAACCTTACAAAGGTTCCGCGCGATGATTTCTCATTTCGCGAAGGTCAAGCTTGTCGCCCCTCCTCTTGAGTTGGCCTGGTGAAGTAGTGAGTTGGATTCTTGCGCTCTCCACCTCACATAGCCAGGTACGCTCGGCTCATCGGGGATTGTTCTGAGCCAGGCGTCTAGTCTTCTTTTGAAGATTTCCACTGCAACTCCCTTCGTGTTTCTTAGGTCTTTGGGCAACTGATTAAACAGTTTTGGTCCTCTCACTACAAAACTATTTCTTTCAGGGTTAAGGATGTTCCCTGTCTCGCCTTCAATTTGGGAATACGACACAGTCTACCGCTTCTACTTTCCATCGTTGTTTGGGGAGTTATGGGATTCAGAGTAAGATTAGGGACTAGTTTCTCCATTATTTTCTAAGTGTAAATAATGGTGTATCTCTCTCTTCTCCTTTCCAGTGAATATAGGTCTAGTTCGCGTAACCTTTCCCAGTAATTTAGTTCTTTCCACCCATTGATCTTGGCTGTGAAGCTTCTTTGGATCCCCTCCTGCTGTCTAATGTCTTCTTTTTTATATGGGGAAGTTAGGACTGAGCAGTATTCTAATTTGGGTATGATCAGGGTTTTCAGTAGAGGAATCATTACATTCCTATCCCTTCGTTTAAAGGTTCTCAATATCTGATCCGTTATTCTCTTTGCTCTGTTTACTGCTATCTTATTTTGTGTTTCAAATTTCGCATCATCTGTCATTACAACCCCTAAATCTTTTCCTCTGGAATTTCTCTGAATTTCCTGTCCATTTGGGGTATAATATTCCATGCACTTTAGGTCTTCTCTTTTTCCGTACCGTAATAGCTGAAATTTCTCGGTATTAAACTTCATATTATTGTCTTCAGTCCACTTGTAGATTTTGTTTATGTCGGTTTGTAGAGATCCTATGTCTTCTGGGTTTCTTATTTTTCTACTGATCTTTGTGTCATCCGCAAAGGATGTTACTGTGCTGTCTCTGGTAACGTCCTCATCTATGTCAGTTAGCATGATTATGAAGAGTAGTGGAGCTAATACTGTTCCTTGTGGTACTGAGCGGAGGACCTCTGATTCTGATGAAGATACTCCTTGTACTGTAACGACTTGCCTCCGCTCACTAAGGAAATTATATATCCATTTCCCTACTTTTCCTGTTATTCCCATATATTTCAGTTTATGTATTATGATTCCGTGGTCACACTTGTCGAACGCTTTAGCAAAGTCTGTGTATAGTACATCATAGTTTTCATTACTTTCAAGTGAATCAATAATGTTGTTGTAGTGTTCCATTAGTTGTGATAGGCATGATCTGCCTGATCGAAACCCGTGTTGGTTATCATTGAATTTTTTCTGAGTTTCCATATATATATATATATATATATATATATATATATATATGATGAAAAGAACCACGAAGGAAAGGAAATCCAGAATGGTGCTCAAGCGCTTTCGTCTAATGACATCCTCATGACACTGCATCATTAGACGAAAGCGCTTGAGCACCATTCTGTTTCCTTTCCTTCGTGGTTCTTTTCATCATAAATATTTTTCACGTGTTACTTTCGTGAAATAATTTTCATATAGTGTATATATATATATATATAATATATATATATATATATTATACAGTAAAGTTCCTATGCGTCCTGACTTTTGGAACTCCCTGTACAATGGCGATGAATCTTTTCAGAAGTGAACTTGATAAGCCAATTTTAAACACAGTTCTTTCGTTATACATTTTCGCTAATCCTTAATTCGATTTGAAGTATTATTTCGCAGTGGCGAAAATATTATTTTTTTCTTCAAAAGAAAAATATATAAAATAAAAAAACAGAAAAAGAAACGACTTTATCACTTAAAAAATTACTGAATAGCGGAGCGTCCATGGTCGATTACGAGGACAGGATGAGAGCTAAAAGATTATAATTCCCTCCTCAAACCCCTCATACGACCTAAAATATCCGGCCACGCGCAATATTTATTATTAATTCGGTAAATGTTCCAACTGAAGTCCGTGAAGCAGTTTACACGCGTTAATTCTTTTACATAAACTACTATGCACTCGGCGTAACATTCTAGTAGAGACGTTGGCACACGCTCCTTTAAATGTTATTTTGGTTCTTCATTAGTCCGTGGTCGTACATTGTGAACCATAAACTTCGGATGACCCCGTAAAAAAAGAGAACATTCAAAAGGGGTGTGCCAAGGTCTCAAATATATATATATATATATTGGTATAAAAGAAAATTTGGGTGTATGTTTTACGTATGTTTTGTGTATGTTTTGTATGCGTGTGTAGATGTATCATCCAAGCAATTTATGTACACTTTTTCAAATTTTTCAAATTTTATAAAAATAAAAATTATATTTTACGAAATTAAGAACTTCCACAGTGAAAACGTATCCTAGGCCAGAAGTGAATTATGAGTGAAATGACTGAAAAAAAAAAGGTGCAGCTTCGAACCCCATTTGAACACCTTTTTCGCGGTGTCTATTTATGACCTTTTAACCTCTAATTACAACCGTTCATTTCGGCCCAACCTCCTCTCTGTCACTGTCTATCTGTTGTGATTGCACTGATTAGTCGCCTTGTTCACCGCATTCTTTCTATAACAATATAAAGTCATTCATTCTTATTCACATTCACCCGTACTCATCTACATTCATACTCATTTAAATCCCCATCCATCCATCCGCAGTATTCATTCGAATGTAAAAAAAAAATTAGAAAAAAAATTATTCGGTTAACCACATTCAAAGACGTATGAATGGATTCGAACAAGTTCAATTATCGCATTCGGACGCAGTCATAGAAAACGAATGTGCGCTCGGAACAACATATCGTCTGTACCTCTCATTAATATCCTTGGGTCTGACAGTTCTTGCTCCCTTTGAATATACTAATATACAAGAGAAAGACTTATGACATTACAGCTGCAATTTAATAGGGTTTTCATACAAATGTCACTTTAATAAAGAATAAATAGGGTTCGCTAGTTATTATTTTACTTTCAAATAATGTACATATACAAACCATTCCAAGTGCGATATCAGAAGCCTTTTTTTTTCTACAACTTTCTTTATATTTCATGTTTTAAGTAGGCCCTCATTTAATATTATTGCTATTAACACTATATTAAAATATGTTTTCACAAAATAGTGATATATTACCGGTCGAAATATATTAGCGTATAATACTTCCAAATTAATTTTAAAATTCAATATGATATATTTTATTAATGGTATATTTCTATGAATAATATATTATTCTTTCGTGTTAACATTTGAAGTTATTTTTCACTGACGTTTGTAAACATTAGATTTATGGTATCACTGATAGAAATTGCAATTCACTTCACGATTAAATATTTACCACGAATCGGATGTCATTTCAAATCATAAATCTAAAAAAAAAAGGTCATGTAAAGTCATATATTGAAAAGGAACGAAAATGTTTATTATATATATATATATATATATATATATATATATATATATATATTAAAGAATATACAGACACACTCTCTCTCTCTCTCTCTCTCACACACACACCACACACACACACACACAAACATAAATATTAAATTACAAACTGGGCTAGAGCAAATAATCTTAATATTAACATTCTTCAAATTAGATTTACTGATGTAAAGTTAAATTGTTTTAACAGAGAATAAATACATTCCTTATTTGGTTTAAAAAATGGGGGAAAAATGTTTATGATATAAAATTAACACCGACAACAAAACTCTATGAAATTTAGGAGTGAGTTAAAACACGTCTTTTTAAATAAAAACCAGCTCTTAAGTTTAATAAATTATTTAAAAAATTCGATTATTATTTCTATTTTATTTAACATTTGTGTTAAATCTAACTTTTATTAATGTTGAAATAACATTTCTAAATTGCATTATTTCGTACGAGATATTTTTCCGTTTTGAAAAATCATTGGAGGCTGTTTGAGAAAGCTTTCATCCTTTTGTTAGGGGCCATTGTAGGGAAAGCGGAAGGCGAAAAAGTAGCCAAATTGGCGACTTTTATGTTAACTTGTCGCCTATTATTGTCTGTAAATGTATCTTCCATAAATCAGGAGAACCCATGTGAATAATAATACGATGGAATCACCGTTTAAAGAGAGAGAGAGAGAGAGAGAGAATAAATGGTTTAAAAGAAAGGAAAAGGACAATAAATGTTAGCGAACGCTGTATGAGAAAAATAAAATAAAGTGAACCATTTTGAATGTGAAATCTCCAACGTTGATTTTCTTCTTCGAACACTACAAAAAAGAACTTCAAATTCAGTCATACAACCCTTATTTATCGACGTAAATATTTCTACAAAAACTCACCAATACCCCGCAATATATATATATATATATATATATAATATATATATATATATATATATATATATATATTATATATAGGCCGGGTCGAAAATGGGAAAAGTTTTATTTCTTAAAAAGTACACTGTGTGAGAAGTTTCATTTTATCATAACAAAATATTAAAATATCAAGCATGTGCTACCCCTGCTACCCCTAGCACATACCCCCCCCTTTTTACCCTCATATTTACTATATTTAAATGGGGGAAAAAATGTTATTTCTTAAAAAGTACACTATGTGAGAAGGCTTTTTTTTTATCACGTTAACAAAATATTAAAAAAATCAAGCATGTGCTACCCTACTACCCCTATCACATGCCCCTCCTCCCTTTTTTACCTTCATATTTGCATATGTTTAATGTTGTTATATGTTACATGATAAGTTGTTTGTTTAATGCTTGATATTTTTATGTTTCAGATAAATAGAAATAAGTTTTCAGATAAATAAAATAATTTGCATTTGCTTTAATTATAATTTGAATTATCATAAATTATAAATTACATATACAGTAATACCTTGAACAGCGCGGTTTTGATTAGCGCGGGTTTGATGTAGCACGGTTTGTATTTTCGTCAATTTTTTAAATTTAGCGCGCCATTTTCCTATTGTTTTCTAATTTCTTTCGGTACTATTCATTCGACGAACTTTCGACTTTTATTCGAAAAATAGACGATCCAATTAACCGCGCTGTGCAAGGTATTGCTGTAATTTGATTTTACTTCTGATATAAACTATGACTACTAGAAGCAAGTCCTCAAATGAAGCCCTTTGGATATCCTACAAAATTCCCAGCAGCCATGACTCCTCCAAAAGCAGATGTTGTGAGACACTACTTTTTGCGCGCCGTGCGTCGTGAAGAAGCTAAATCAAAAGGCTCACAACTGCTAATGATTGTTACAGGGTTGTTGGAATAGATATTGAAGACATTTGGATGAGATTTCCTTTTCTACGACTAATAGAAGAAGCCTCAAAATTGAACAAGGTGCAGTTACATTGAAGAAATGAAAGTTTTGCCTTAAAAGTAGCTCAATATGATGAATGTTTATATATCTTCTTGTGAATGTATAAAGGGAATTGATAGGAAATCTTGCAGGTGTAAGGATAAAATACCAATGGCAGAATGGGAGTCTTTTGTGGGTCAAAAACAAAGAAAAAAATCAGTTAGGACCAATTGATCGCATAGCTAGTTCAACAAAGAAGACATCTTTAGCAAGAGCCCAAGAAGCACAAAACCGTCAACTAAAAGCACAAGATGAAATGACTGAAGCCACCAATGTTTTACCATCGGAATTTATAGAAAATACCGAAGAAGACATCGATGTAGATTCAGAGAGTCAGGATGTAGATTATGAGGCCGATTTAGAATTGACTGAGAATATTCAGAACAGGCACTCCTATAAAAACCTAGCATTAACAGCAGATCGTTATCGTGTAAGTTGTAGAGCTGCAGCTGCAATAGTCAATGCAGCTTTAAAAGATATGGGGATCCTTAACCACACCAACATGCTTGACAGAAAGAAATTAGAAAGAGAAAGAAATCGCATGGGTGAAACAAATACTTTTTGGTCTAAATCCGAACATCTGAAGATGGAGTGCCTTGGATTTGATGGCAGGAAAGCTAACACATTAACTAAAAGTGGAAAGATAAAAGAAGAACACTATGTTATTGTGGAAGAACCTGGAAGCATCTATGTAGACCATGTCACACCAGATAATGGAACTGCTCGCTGTATAGCAGAAGAGTTGATAACTATTATTACAGACTCGAACAGCACAGATACCATCAAAGTTTTACTGTGTGATGGTACTCCTGTAAATACAGGAAAAATTGGTGGAGCCATAAACTGGTTGAAATTCATCTTAACAGACCAGTGCAGTGGTTGGTGTGGCTCTTGCATTTGAATGAGCTGCCTTTTATGCACGTCTACAAAACCATTGATGGTAAAACAACAGGTCCAAATACTTTTGTGGGTTCATTTGGGAATAAACTGAAAACAGATTTAACAAAATTGGAGGTAGTAAATATTCTCGCGTAAAGGGAAACATTAAAGAAATTCCAGCAAATGTTGTGAAGGAGCTAAGCAGTGATCAAAGATATCTCTATGATATGTGTCTGGCAGTGCAAACTGGAGACACTTCTCAAGATCTGTCCACTCGATCCCCAGGTACCTTTCACCATGCTCGCTGGCTAACTCTAGTCAACAGGGTCCTTCGATTATATATCTCAACGCCAAATCCCGATAAAAACCTTCAAGATATAGTCAAGATTATTATGCAGTTCTATGCTCCAGGGTGGTTTTGGATAAAATCTCATCCTAATGCAACTGATGGTGCATATAACTTTTGGCATTTAATGTGCTTGCTTCGAAATTTAGATGAACAACATAGATCAATCATAGAACCAGTATTAAAGAATAACGCCTACTTTGCCCACCCACAAAATATACTCATATCAATGGCAATTGACAAGAGACTAGAAATTAGGGAGCAAGTTATTCAGAAAATCATCCTTTCAAGAACAGGATTTTCAGGTACCAGAAACTTTGAGTTGCCTCGAACCCTCAATTTCCAATCTACTGACTACACCGAAATGATCGATTAGCAAAAAGAGATCATTACTCTTCCACCGCTGCTAAACAATTTTAGCGACGATGAGCTACTACAGGCTCGATGTAAGCCACTGAAGATAGCTTCTTTTCCATGCCACAGTCAAAGTGTGGAAAGGGCAGTGAACCTAGTGACAAAGGCATGTCAGGAAAGAATAGGATATGACAACCGTCAAAAGTTTATCTTAAACTCATTAGAATCAAGGCGAAAACTGCCCAAGTTTGAAAGGAAGGCCCAGTGGAATGAGTAAGAAACATATGAAATAAAATTTCCTAATGATATTGAAAATTTCTTCCCTTTTGATGTGATGAGGAACAATGAAAAAGTGAATTGAATTTTAGCGCATTTATTATGCCTCTAATTTTTTCTTCTGAATATATTGTCGTACGTAATTAATTTTCCTAATACTGTACATTATTAAATAAAATATTATACGTTAATAAAGATTTATGTCATCAAGAAACCTGAATGTAGAGTAAGTCTCGTATAAATGGAATATTCAATATAGGTCAAAAAGTGAAAAATTGTGCCAGGGGTAGGGGGCTTTAAACAGCGAAAATAATTTATGAGGGGGTTCCTGTGTTCCATTCAAACCCCTCACAATATGTACCTTTTCAATATAAAATTTCGACCCGGCCTAATATATATATATATAACACACACACACACACACGTGTGTGTGTGTGTGTGTGTGTGTGTGTGTGTGTGTACATGCCTGCTTGTGCTTGTTTTCGTATGAGATTTCTTTAAATAATGAAAAGGAATTCAGTAACATATATATATGAAAATTATTTCACGAAAATACGTGAAAAAAAAAATATATATATATATACAGTATATATATGCGCCTCGGTGGTGTAGTGGTTAGCATCGCTGGCTACAAATCCACTGGCTCCGAGTTCGATTCCCGGAGAAAGCAGGCGACGCGCAGCTTACCCAGCTGTTTATCCTTCCAAAAAAAATAAGCTCGTTGATAAATGGGTACTCTTATAATATGCTGGGCTGCTGATCGGGAGGTCGTGAAATAGCGTCCGGGCAAGGACTTTGTAATTTCTGACCACCCATGGTGGGTCGTGGTTTGGATTCCACGTTCGTTAAGCTGTAGGTCCTTCGTCAGACTAAACAATTCGGGCAGAAGCAAAACGAAGTAACCAAGGTTATATAGGGCGTCTGCAAAGTCGCTACCCAGCAAGAAACATATTGGAACTCGAACTCGGGTATTTATTTCTGGAACCATATCAGAAATGTTCCAAGTCCCCATTCACTCTAAGAAATGTACGTTTTGTTTACTTCCAAATCTGAGCATATATCTAACATTAAACGTACTTTCGAATTACGAAGTATTTGAAAAGTTACACAGGAAGTACCCGAGCTTCGAACGTATCTCAGATGCCCGAGAGTACATCTGACATTAAATATACATTCCGACTTTCTGTATGTAGTACACAGAAAGTAGAACGCAGCATGAGAAACCACGAAATATGTATAAAACAAAAAATAAGTTATTTTTAATTTAGTCCACTTCGAAAGTACCATATGAATTTTATCGTATGAATCATATGAATTCTAACTTAATTCTCTGAAGTTCAACTTCCATATTAGAATTTATTTAATTCTAACTTAATTACCTATATTCAATTATGCAATTTATATGTAAGGAAACAAATACATAATTTCCTTTCCCCTTAACGGATTCGAATCGACGACAGTAAGAGTTTCCACACAATGTATCGAGTCCTTCTCCCACTCGGCCACGCGGTGTCAGGAAGTTCATGTAATATATCGGGTATTTATAGCTTTGCTCTACATTACAATTTTATTAAACATTTTGTAGGTAAAAATTTTGTAGTTGCATTTAAAAATTTATATTTAAAAGAAAATAATTATGAAAAATACATTTTTAAAAAACAAAAACTAGTATATATATATATTATAATATATATATATATATATATATATAATATATATATATATATAATATATATATATATACAGCGTGTCCCAAAGAAATGTATACCCACTTTGTTCGATAATACCAGCTATGAGGATAATAAATATATTACTTTTTATGTTTTTTAATAAAGAATTTTCTCCTGAATCTAAATATGTAATTATTTTTATTAAAAATTGAAGAACAAAAAAGTTACAAATGTTTAAATTATAATTATTATTTTCGAGACTTCATGTGCGATATTTTCTAATATTTTAACCGACTGTTTTGAGATACTTATGTTTAGTGTTGATATTGAAGCATAAATGTTGTAATTATTAGTTAATTCAAAAAATTTACAAATTCCATGGTTAAATGACACTTTATCTAAGATGTTCGACGTCTTCCAGAACGTTGTTTTTGTAAGTTTTGCACAGTGCCGTCAGTTTCAAACTTATCTCGTATACGTGCAAAAATATTAGAAAATATCGCACATGAAGTCTCGAAAATAATAATTATAATTTAAACATTTGTAACTTTTTTGTTCTTCAATTTTTAATGAAAATAATTACATATTTAGATTCAGGAGAAAATTCTTTATTAAAAAACATATAAACAGTAATATATTTATTTATTATCCTCATAGCTGGTATTATCGAACAAAGTGGGTATACATTTCTTTGGGACACGCTGTATATATATATATATATATATATATATATATATATATATATATATATATATATAATATATATATACACCACACACACACACACACAGTATATTAAAGAAAATTTACTTTCGGTCTCGTTGCTAAATACGCTGTTAGCTAACGTGTCAATTCCTAATCAAGAATTCACTGTTGTACTTTCAGGGTACTTCGACATTCTAACTGTGCCTGAAACAAAGTCCCTCATGTACTAGCCATGTACTTTCCATATACTTTCTTATGGCATCTAAGACGCTCTTCTGGCGATCCTCTTGCATATCTCTGTCTCTTGGTCATCCTCCTTTCGGGATTTCGGTGAAACCTTTGCTATTGCACAAGACATATCAAAAACCTTTTGATAGAGTCTGGCACAAATTCTTAATTTAGAAACTACTCTCCTTCCGTTTCTATCCTTCTATCTGTCCCTTCATCTCTGATTTCCTTTCTGGCCGGTCTATAGCTGCGGTTGTAGATGGCCACCGTTCTTCTCCTAAGCTATTAATAGTGGTGTTCCTTAGGCTTCTTCCTGTCACTTACTCTTTTCCTTTCATTTATCAATGATCAATTAAGTCCTATCCTATCCACTCCTATGCCGATGATTCCACTTCACTTGTCCACCCTCTTCACAAAGCGTCCCTCTCAAAAGACATTCAATGCTTTGCGTGGGATGGCTATGTTACATCTGACCTCTAATATTTCTACGATCTCTGAATGTGGCAGAGAAAACTTTGTGGCTTTCAATACCTCAAAAACTCAGTTCCTTCATCTGTCAACTCGCCACAATCTTCCACGCGGACTATCCTTACCTTCAACAATACACAACTCTATCCTTCCTCTTCTCTTAACATCCTTGGCGTTTCCTTTTCTAGTGATCTTTCCCGGAAAGATCACACATATCTTTTTTCTAAAACAGCTTCTAAAGGTTAGGTGTGCTGTACCGCCTCTGCAGTTTTTCATCCCAACTCAATTGCTCTCTCTGTACAGGGGTTTTGTTCGCCCGTGTATGGAGTACGCTTCTCATGTATGGGTGGTTCAACCCACACAGCTCTACTTGACCGGGTGGAATCAAAGGCTTTTCGTCCATCATTTCCCCCACCTCTTACTGATTGTCTTCAATCTCTCCCTCTTCGCCGCAATATTGTCTCACTCTCTCTTTACTATCGCTCTATTATAACGGACACTGCTTTTCCGAACTTTCTAACTGCATGCCCTCCTATAAGGAGAACACGCAGTACAAACTTTCGACACATTCTTATTCCTTTTCTGTCCACCTTTTTAACGCAAGATTAATAGGTATTTTCACTCTTTCATCTATTCAACCGTCAATTCTATAACACTCTTCCTCAATCCATCTTTACCACTGTCTTTGACCTTCAATCTTTCAAGCACAGAGTGTCCAGGCATCTCGAAAACCTAGGGCCTTGATTTTGTCTCTTTTCTTCCTGCATGGGGGGACGCTTTTGCGGGCATTTGCCCTTGGCCCCTCCTTCCCGCAAAAATAAGTGACTACTGTATTTTCCACCTACTTTCCGTTACGTTCCTATCGTAGTATTTGGAAAGAATGCATAAGGACATTTTTTAGAGTGTTCAGTTCAAAGCACGTTAATGTAATACAATTTAATTAATCAATATAATTCACTTTGGGTAGCGACCCTTTGGGTCAGACTCTCTCTCTCTCTCTCTCTCTCTCTCTCTCTCTCTCTCTCTCTCTCTCTCTCTCTCTCTATATATATATATATATATATATATATATATATATATATATATATATTTGCTAGTGACCCGTTGCCCACGTGGGCTTCCATCAAGAAAAAGAAAAAACTATAGTATCTGTCAGTTACCATTACTTATTCCGACTATAGTGGATTTAATTTTCCAAAAGAGTTCCTTGTTCCATGTACGGTTTGTGTGTAACATAAAAGTTTCTCAGGGGGCCATTCTGAGTTGTATCATATATATATATATATATATATATATATATATATTATATATATATATATATATAATTCTCAAAAAGAACTAGGTTGTTCGTGTGTATATATATATATATATATATATATATATATATATATATATATATACGAGAAATTTCAGCTATTTCGGTACGAAAAAGAAAGACCTAAAATCCATGGAATATTATACCTCAAATGGACAGGAAATTCAGGAAATTCCAGAGCAAAAGATTTAGGGTTGTAATGACAGAGGATGCGGAATTTGAAAAACAAAATAAGATAGCAGTAAACAGAGCAAAGAGAATAACGGGACAGATATTGAGAATCTTTAAACGAAGGGATACGAATGTAATGATTCCTCTACTGAAAACCCTGATCATACCCAAACTGGAATACTGCTCGTCCTAACATCCCCATATAAAAAGAAGACATTAGACAGCTGGAAGGGATCCAGAGAAGCTTCACAGTCAAGATCAATGGGTGCAAAGAACTAAATTACTGGGAAAGGTTACGCGAACTAGACCTATATTCACTGGAAAGGAGAAGAGACACATACACCATTATTTACACTTGGAAAATAATGGAGAAACTAGTCCCTAATCTTACTCTGAACCCTATAACTCTCCAAACAACGGTGGAAGGTAGAAACGGTAGACTGTGTCGTATTCCCAAATTGAAGGCGAGACAGGGAACATTCTTAACCCTGAAAGAACTAGTTTTGTAGTGAGAGGACCATAACTGTTTAATCAGTTGCCCAAAGACCTAAGAAGCACGAAGGGAGTTGCAATGAACATCTTCAAAAGAAGATTAGACGCCTGGCTCAGAAGAATCCCCGATGAGCCGGGCGTACCTGACTATGTGAGGTGAAGAGCACAAGAATCCAACTCACTACTTTACCAGGACAACTCGAGAGGAGGGGCGACAAGCTTGACCTTCGCGAAATGAGAAATCATCGCGTGAAACCTTTGTAAGTTGTAAGGTAAGGTAAGGTGTACATAGGCATATATATATATTGGAAAGATTTAGAATTACATTACGTGAACTATTTTGTAATGGCCACGCATGTATACATGCAAAAAAAAAAAAGTTGAAAACATCAGTTCTCGGTCAAATATTACGAACTGCTTCCTGACTTATACTGTAAATAATTGTTCCTCTCATGCATGCATGTTTAAGACGGGAAAATGACGTCAAAATGAAGGATGTTGTCGATCAGAGGAATCAGTCCTCTTCCATAACTAAATGAGCGTTCCAGTGTACACTAAAGTTTAAGTAGCAATTTTAAGTATTATTTTTATATACAATTCATGAAATATTATGAGTCGTTCATTGAATGTAGATCCTGTCATTACTAATTAGTAATTTTTTAAGGTTTTTATAAATTTTGTGTTTCTTAGCGAACTTTATTTCGAATCTGGACCGTACGTTACGAAAGCGTATGGACACTTTGGGTTGTAAGGTATATAATATACACATATATTCGTATTCGTATTTTTATCATATCATCGTCGCCTCGAGAGTTTTCATGATGTCCGGGAAAGTCAACGGTCGTATCACAAGTGTTGCATTCGGTATAGCATCGCGTTTCATTGCTAATGTCGTTCGCAAAGTCAAACGTCAGCTCAATAATTCTAAAATCAATGTTGATGGTCTGTACATAAGCAAAACTTTGAATTTCTGTGAACGGAAAATCCTGAAATCCTGAAGCACACACACACACACACACAATAATAACAACCTTTCCCCCCCCCCCCCCCCCCTCTATGTGTTAAGAGTCAATGTGGGAAACGAGTCATTTCACGTAATGCCTGTAACCGTCAATCATAGGTATTACGCACGTAATAACCTAACCTAACCAACCTAATCTAACCTTACCTACCCTTACCAAACGTAACTTAACCTAACCTAACCTTCACGAAATGATTAAAGATCCGAGGCATTACGTGAAATACCTGAAACTTTTAAGCATTCCATAAAATGTCAAATAAGCATTTCACGAAGCGAAAGAGTGATATTGAATGACGATTCTTACGAAAATGAATTCCATTTTGACGTCGAGTATAAGAAGAGATTATAAGGAGATTAGAGGGTCGTCAAAGAGCTGTAAACATAAGGTTAAATAAAATAATAATCCACCATATTATATTTTATGGTCAGAGAAGAAAGAAATTGCGAGAAAGAATAAAAATAATATATATATATATATATATATGCGCCCCGGTGGTGTAGTGGTTAGCATCGCTGACTACGAATCTATCGGCCCCGGGTTCGATTCCTGGTGACGGCAGGCTGCGTGCAGTTAACCCAACTGTTCACCCTTCCACACAATAAAAGTTGGTTGGTAGATAAATGGGTACCCTGGGTGGCCTAATGATTAAATCGCTGGGCTGCTGATCCGGAGGTTGTAAGATCGAGTCCGATCAAGGACTTTGTAGTTTCTGACCACTCGTGGGTGGGTCGTGGTTCGGATTGCACGTTAAGCTGTAGGTCTAAGGTAGAGCAACAAGCTTGACCTTCCTCAGAAGCGGAAGCAAAAACCAAGGTTAACCAAGGTGTATATATAATATATATATACCTATATATATAAGGTGAGATACGTATAAGGATATCCGTGAGAGGGAATCGCTGACACGTTAATAAAATGTGTTTACAGTGCCCCTTCGTGGAGGTGTTTATATAAATCACTGCATAAAACCTGAATCATTATTTATCAGACGAATTGTCAAGAGACTTTTTGAAGCTGATCTTTGCGACAAATCAGCTTTAAATCTATTTTGTTCGGAATACTCTAAAGCCGAAAACCTTAATTAACTCAGCCAATAAGCATTACTAGGTTGAAATAACTATTAATGCAATTACTCTGTATAGGTGATTTGATATGGTGTGTGTGTGTGTGTGTGTGTGTGTGTGTGTGTGTGTGTGTGTGTGTGTTTACTAAATTAACATAAAAAAATATATTTTATCAGAGGTTGGCGTGTAAAACCAACGCTCTACCCACTCTTGTACCCCAAAATAACAAAAAAGTCTCGAATAAGTGGCTGCCAATATCGTAACACAATCAGGGACGCATTTGAAGAGATTTCATGGGGGTAAAAAGGCATCAATTTTTCATAATGGCAAATCCTCTTATTTTTTGTAGTGAGTGGAATCAAACGTTTTTAATTGTTAAGCTAAACCATTTCGTCGAATGATTTGAGCTGTTTTGAGCTGTTTTGAGCTGTTTATTGCCTGTCAACAGCTCGTGAACAGGTCAATGGAGTCTACAAAACTGCAATATACACTAGTTTTATGGTCTTCACTTTTCGTCTGGATCACAATATAATTATAGAACGTTTCATAGTACTGAAACAATATAATATATATATATATATATATATATATATATATATATATATATATGTCGTAAACAAAAAATATACCCATAATTAATAATAATGATACTGATTTATGAAAGGTTGAGTTTGTACCGAAGATTTTGCAACGAAACACAAATCAAATAAACAAAACTCAATCACTTTGGCAATTATACTGAAAGCTCGACACTAAAATGCTATATTCTATTCAACGCTTTTTTTCTTTCTGCGTGTGTGTGTGTGTGTGTGTGTGTGTGTAAATATTTCACCAATCATTTAAATAATTATAGGAAATAACTAATTTGAATATTAGTTTAGGGAAATTAATTTTTTTTATTGGAAATGAGAAAAATTATCATTTCCGCTACAAATGAATTAATGGATCTCGAATTATATAAATGTTAATCTATTGGAATTAAATATATTATAGTGAGCACTTTTGCGTGGAGAGAGAGAGAGAGAGAGAGAGAGAGAGAGAGAGAGAGAGAGAGAGAGAGAGAGAGAGAGAGAGAGAGAGAGAGAGAGAGAGAGAGAGATAACGTTTTTAATGATTCCTAAGTGATATTTACATAAACAAAATAAAAAAGTATGTCAATATATATATATATATATATATATATATATACAAATTAAAATGAAATCATAAAAATGATAGCGTCTCAATTTATCAGAATAAGGGTAAAACAAAATTAAAATTAAAAACTTGAGGGGAGTTTTGTTGCATGTTTCAAGTGTATTTAATGTTTTACGATCTTATTTGAATATTAAATTTGAACATATTGCCCATTTGGTCTTCTCTCGTCTTATAAGAAGGTAATTTGCATTCCAATGTAATTCTGTCATCATAACATTAAAATATCTGGGTTTAAAGTTTGGTCTTAAATTAGCTTAGACGCACGTTGTTTACTCTCAATCCTACGCCGCTATTTTCCCTCTTTCGATGATGCCAAATGATGCCATTTTACACCCCGTTAGGGTGCCGTTAGGGTGCCATGAGAACCGAATGATCATCCGAGACATCTCAACCTTTTCAGGAACTGGAATTAGGGGAAAGGAGAGAGCGTTAAACATATTTTAGGCTCATACATATGCTGCGGGTGTGGAATGGGCGTCGTATTTCGAGCGAACGGGTCGTATAAACCGGTCGTTACCTTCCACCACTCACACTGTGGCAGCGACACTTCAAGCGGGCCTCCTCTAAGCTCACAGTTTAACAATCATCGCCGGTGTTGCCAGGCATCACAGCCGCCATCTTGCCGAGCTGTTTCCATCGGATTGCGGGCCTTATTCCCCTCCGTCCTCAAGAGCCGTTTTCCCTCGCCTTCGCCATCGATTCTTGAGTCTTTTGGGACTGGAATCCTCGGAAATAACGTGAAAATCCTCGCTGGAGTATCATTTTCATATAAAGTGGAAGGATTCGAGCCGAGGATTTGGTCGCGTGTTCCAAAGACTTGGCGGGAAAATAGAAAAGCGCTCGAGTGAGGCGGGAACAGTGAGGGAAGAAAACGAAGATGGATGGCAACACCGTTCAACGGGTGAGGGGAGCTTGCTTAATGGTTACAGGATCTCGGAGTTAAAGAAATAAATAAAAAACTCTTCGACTTTGAGGAAATATAAAATGAAATGGATTAACTTTTTTCCCTTTTTCCCCCTTTTTTCCTCTTTTTTTCTCTTTTTTATCATCTTTTTTAATTTTGGTTTTAGTTATTTATTTGTTTATTTATTATTTATTTAATTTAAGTATTTTTATATCGTTTTTATTTATGTTTGCTGGGGTATATTTAATTAAATTTGTTTCGTTCTCTCTCTCTCTCTCTCTCTCTCTCTCTCTCTCTATATTATATATATTATATAAATATAAGCTGACCGAAGTTGTAATAAACTTTATTCAAAAATTTAAAATCAAATTTAAAATATGTATCAATTTCCATTTCTCTTTCTCTTTTCCATTTCGTCATATAACGAAGTTTATAATTTTAGTGATTCGGAATTTTAATGGCATTTCATGGATTTAAGTTTATCATTTCACTTCGCGTTATTTTACTTTTAAAAAATGTTGCCGTCTCCCGGATATACAAACTCTCATAGCTCAAAAACCGGACATACAAACTCGCATATCTCAAAAATTGGACATACGAACTCGCATATCTCCAAAACCGGACATACGAACTCGCATATCTCCAAAACCGGACATACGAACTCGCATATCTCCAAAACCGAACATACGAACTCGCATATCTCCAAAGCGCAAACACAGAAATAAATCACAGACGAGTCACACTTCATTCAAAACTCAAATCGGTTCCACGTATATAGAAACACCATGAATAATGTATTTAATTCAACACTTAAAATAATTAAAATTACCAATACTGAAAGTTAAAATTTATTGGTGAAGTCATTAAAGAAACTCGCTTAAATCCCGAAATTATATAGAACCTCGGTTTTCAAAGTGTTCGAAGTGTGTATTGTTAAAGGCTAATTTTTTTAACAGAAAATAAATTGCTTTTTATATTGATTTTTATTTATCTACGCTCCGCTTATCCAAAGAGCGTGAATCCTTATTGATCCAATCAGCTATTCTGGCTTTTAAAAGGTAAATTAACTTAAAATTGTTGTTAATTGTATCAACATCGATTTACGATGTTGCAGGTTGTTAAGTTATTATTAATTAAATATATATATATATATATATATATATATATATATATATAATACGAATAATAACTCCATATGGACTATTTTGTATTAAGGTTAAAGAATAAAGGTGGTGATGATATATATATATATATATATATATATATATATATATATATATATATATATATATATATATATATATATATATATATATATATATATATATATATATATATATATATGATGAATATATTATATATTCTTTAAACTTTCTTTTTTTAACTTTTCATTTTTACTTTTTAAGAAAAGTTTTCACGGTAGAGAGAGAAATTGGTTTCTCGGTAAGACTTTTCAAAGTTTTTATCGGGCAGTCAATCCTTGTTTAGATAAGTTGAAAGAGGCAAAGTCAGATATAAATTGAGATTGTTAAGGAATATAGATTGGATGGAATTCAGATAGGCGGAATATGGAGTAGGATTATATCAATAATGAGAGTTCAAAACTTGGCTTTTTTCACTGTTTGACTTGACTGATTTTCTTAGAGGTAGTGTCGCGGGGTGGAGAGGGGAGAGGAAGGGAAGAAGAGGGGTAAAGAAGGAGAGGAGGAGAGTAAAAGGAAGAATAAGATGGGGGGAAATGGACAAAAAGGAGGAGAGAGAGAGAGAGAAGAGAGAGAGAGAGAGAGAGAGAGAGAGAGAGAGAGAGAGAGAGAGAGAGAGACTGTAGAGTGATACAAGATTTGTATAGGGAGGATTCGCGGTGCTTCGAAAGAAACATTCCTGAAATGGAGGGAATTCTAATAGGTTGCCATGCCAACATTAAATTAGAAAGGTTTTGGGAGCGTTAGTCTATCTCTTTCGCTCTATGTATCTATCTATCATTGATTTTAGGATTTTAAATAAACTGTATT
>JAJOZX010020776.1:0-10000 GCA_023014485.1 Bathynomus jamesi
CACACACACCACACACATATATATAATATCTATATATATATTATATATATATATATATATATATATATATATATATATATATATAAAAAGCTGTTTCATTGTATTCGCTAAAAGAGACTAACGAAATGCGCAATATTATATATAGATAGGCTCTTCCCAATTTTCATCATTTCCATTTCATTTTTGGTCTAAAAATGAGAAATCCAAAAATGAGAATCTGAAATAATTCAATTTTCAAATCGATCCATTTCCATATCTTTTTTTTATTATTTTTACTCAGGAAGTAGGGGCTAAGGGCGATGCCCGCAAAAGCACCCCACTCATAGAAGAAGAAGAGGGCCAAAATCAAGGTCCAGGGTTTTGGAGATGCCTAGACATTCTGCGTTTGAAAGATTGGAGGTCATAGACAGGAGGAAAGATGGATTGAGGAAAATTATTCCAAAGTTGACCGGTTCAGTAGATGAAAGATGTGTAGTATTTCCCACTTTTTCATTGAAAATAACCCTCAGGACCCCAACTGCGTCACAACCCTCCCTTTCACACACTTTCCCAAAATCAGGAAATTGGTTTTCCCTAAATTAAGAATTCTCACTTTGACCATTCCTATTTGCGGAGAGAGGATGGAGATGAGAATGATACTGAACGGAAAGTAAACCACATACGATTCCTTCTGCTGACTTTTGCAAGTACGAAAAGTGTTGTACATCGCTTTGTTTGTCGTACATTGATGTACAGTTGTAACATTGGTCGTTCGTTCGTTCGTTTGTTTTTGCACGAAATACACTCGACTAAAAATATTAAATGCTTGGAAATGGAAATGGCGACAGGTTCGAACCCTATGTCCAATAACGTAAATCCGGACTCGTTCGAACTTATTTTTTTTTAGGGTGGAGGAAGTTCTAGATCGGTAGCAGCGCTGATTCTGAAACGGCGAGATAAGGGCTCGAGTCCCACTAGCTTCTAGTGTCCCACTTTATTGTCTTTCCCCTTTAAATTATATTCAAGTGCGGTTATTATACTATAAAGACGTATTCACACGCATTTTCAAACTCTTTTTTTTTTATGTAATTTCAGGCCTTCAGAGAGCAGAGGATCGATGGTTCGGCCCTTCCACTCTTGACCGAGGAACATCTCACCACTAGCATAAACATGAAGTTAGGTCCCGCATTGAAACTACGTTCAGTTCTCGCTCGTAAGTTAGGTTCCTGCAGCATTGCCTGCATTGCAGTCATTGCCATTCCGTGCCCGTAGAGCGACGACTAATTCTGCTTCCTCATCGGGTCAGTGACACAACCAAAGGTCAAACGAAAATAATTATAATAATTAAGTCTGATGACCCGTTATTTTGGGAATTTGGACATTCATTGACACGTTGCAAATCTAGTGATACTACTCAGCTCAATTGAAAATTAAGAAGATTCAATAAACTATATACAGGGTGTAAGTGGCGGTAAACACTGTTGCTGCTCGCGAGTCACCATCAGATAGTGACTATGTGAGTGGATAGTCGAGAACCGAATAATTTGGTTCAGTCAAGAAAACAATAACTCATTTGTTTTTGACCTTGGTCACAGGATAAAATAGTCTATTAACATTGTAAAAGATATTCAAAAGCGTTGAGAAAGTAAAAAATAAAAAAAAATCATATATACAGTATATATTTATATATATGCTGTTACGAGTAATTTTAAAGTTGACATTTTGGCCGACCTTGTGCTGTTTGTGAAGTTCTCTTAAAACTGTGAAGTTCAAAGTTTAGAAATCTGGCGTGAACTATTATATATAAAATGAAATAATTCAATGGATTAAATTGAACTTTTTTCAATCGAACAAATTAAAACTGATTTTTACGAGTGATATTTAGTTTTTTTTTTTTTTTTTTTTTAAAAAACAATTTTAAAATGGTCATAAGATATTAAACAAAAATTATAAACATTTTTTTGCTGACATTATCAAGTTAAAATTAGTTATCGTCCACAAATGCTCAATAGTGTAGGTTTTATTATCCATTCAAAAAAGAAGTTAAATGGGTGGATTTTAAAAGATATTAAAGTCACCCCTAAATCAATAATATATATATATATATATATATATATTATATATATATATAATATATTATATAATATATATATATATATATCACTAAACTATACATCTAAGAACGTGCAAAAAATTCATTGAAAAAAAAAAACTGTATATTTTTATTGGAAATTAATTTGGCTTACACGAAAATTAAATATATATATATATATAAAATCCATTGTGAAATATTATATTCTTGTTTTGTGAGTTTTATTACTAATCATTCTGTTGTGATTTTGTAAAGTTGTGGAAATTCAGTACGTAGAATTTAATTAAAAAAAACAAAATTGGTTATTAAAAATATTTATAATTCCCTTTGTCATAACATATTTCATAACTACTAAAAACTAAGAAAACTAGGCACACAATTTTTCTAACATATTATATATATATAATATATATATATATATAATATATTATATAATATATATATATATATAATATAATATATATATATCAGCGAAACTTCTCTTTAAACGTATCCTTCGAACACAATAATAATATAACCCAATTGTTATTTTTTGCTTCGTTATATTTTTTTTTTTCCCCCCTCCCTGTTTTTCCAAAGACATTTCCTAATATTTAAGATATATTATAGTCAATATAATGTATAATATATGTATAAATAATGTCATTTACGGTTTTATTTTGAATGTACATAATTTGTGTAGTAACTGTACTTAGAGAAAAACAACTTTATTTCTAAATTAAATCTCATATATATATATATATATAATATATATATATATATATATATAATATATTATATTATCTTATTTATAATATGTATTTTTTTAATTACCAAAACAGAGGTCGGGTATCGCAATACACTTATGTACATTGATATTAAAAGTATATTCACTGATTATATTTTTAATTATTAATTTCTTTTCAGCTAAGACTAATTAAAAAAAATTATAATTATAATAATAAACAATTTATTTAAAACAAAAAGACAATTTATGTAATATAGTTTAATTTTTATGTGTATTTTTTTTATTAATTAATAAAATAATTTTTTTTTTTTTCAAAATAGTTTTTAAAAAAAAAAAAAAATTTTTTTTTTTTTTTTTTGTATAAAAATATCTGAAAATAATACTTCTTTAATTTAATTAATAAATATCAATAAAAAATTACCTATTCAAACTCCTATTGATTATCCTTTCTTTTCATTTTGTGTGGAAAAAAGTTCGCCGAAAGTATATACAAAAAATTACTAATTGGGAAGACTAAAACAGAAGTACGAGATTTGTTTTATATAATAATTATTAATTATAAAATTTGCACTACCAAAACGTAACTACCAATATATGAAATACTTTTATCTTATAATTAATCTGAGAGCCCAGTAAAGCCTAAAGTTTCAGGTCCAAACTACACAGAAAGAAATAAATAAATATATTGTTGGAAAAATTATTGTAATATTGTAAATTGTAGTACTATTGTAGTATTATTGTAGTATTATTGTATTATTTTTATTATTATTATTATTATTATTATTATTATTATTATTACCACTTACTAATTTTTTATGCCTTTTACAAATTTTAGTTTTCTAGGCGGACTTTTCATCGAAATTTTATAGGTGATCCGAAGTACGGGGTGAACCAAAAAAGTTACACGTATCGCAATCGACCTGCTTCGTAAGAACTAAGTTTAAAAAGGGTGTTCCCTGTCGCATCTGACTGATAAATTCCACGATGAAGAAGCAATTAAGACTTTAATCGCGTTAATTAGATTACAATTTGAACCTTATTAACTTCAAACGCTATTAAAGCGAGAACAAATTGAGATTTTTTTTATTTTTTTTAGGACTTCAACAATATTTTCTTTACTTAGCGTTCGACTTTATATATATATATATATATATATATATATATATATATATATATATATATATATATATTTTGCAGAGTAGTGTGAAAATAAAAATAAAATTGACAGAATGAGCGGTCAGTGTGTAATTTGGCGTAAGAATGGGGCATCTAACAGATGTGCCACGTTTTTTAGACTAAAATGTCGGTTGAGGGGTGTAGAAAGAGCCGTAAATTAAAAATAAAGTTTAATTCATTTTCGTGATGGCCGTTTTAATTAATCTCGCCGCAAAAGTTTAAACCAGGAGCTCCAAATTTATTTTCTTCCCTACCCCTTACTTACTAGAGCAAAACAGAGAGAAACCTTATATACCCGGGGTAAGAACTGGAACGGTTATTGAACGGCATAAACGTTTATATACAAACGCCAGTAAAACGGTTTATGACCGTTACTAAACGTCCCATTTGTTGCTACGACTGTACTCCTACACTGTATTTTTTTTTTTTTTTTTTTTATATTACAGACTCGAATTTTTACAATCTCTGGTTTAATTCCTTTTAATTTTATGGGTGAAGATAGATCTACTTTTTTAATTATTTATGTACTATTAAATAGTACACTTCGGTGCGCAATTTTATAACTGCTAGTTTAAATCAACCCATTAAACCGGCAGGTTACGAGAGTAGAAATAAAGAAGAAAGTAACTCCCTCCTTCACCAAATTTCACAAACAAGAATGATACTGCAGAAGGCTGAACAACATATATATATATATATATATATATATATATATATATATATATATATATATATATATATATATATATATATATATATATATATACTGTACTAAGGGGGAGTTACAAGCTTGACATTCGTCAGAATAAACAATTCGGGCGGAAGGAAAAAACTAAAGTTAACCAAGGTTTTATATATATATATATATATATATATATATATATATATATATATATATATATATATATATATATATATATATGCTCCTATGATGATGATTTGATGATTCTACCTTTCACTTCACCCGCGCTTCACAAAGCGTTCCTCTCAACAGTTTTATTACTTCCATGATTCGCGTGAGACGGCTATGGTACACCTGACCTCTGATCTTTCTACTATTTCTGATTGGGGCAAAGAAAACCTTACGGCTTTCAATGCCTCAACACATCAGTTCCTTCATCTGTCTACCTGTCACAATTTTCCACACGACTATGCCCTTACCTTCAACAATACACAACTCAATCCTTACTCTTCTCTTAACATTTTTTGGTGTTTACTTTTCTCGTAATCTTTCCTCGGAAGATTACGTAAATTCTCTTTCTAAAACAGCTTCTAAAAGGTTAGGTGTGCTGTACCGGCTCCGCAGTTTCTTCACCTCCAGTAAGTTGCTGTCTCTGTACAGGGGTCTTGTTCACCCCTGTATAGAGTACGCTTCCCTAAACAAGTTTTATTGACTCTTTATCATACTCTTGTTCTTCCTTATATAACGTACTGCACCCTTGTTTGGGGAAACTCCGCTAACAACGCATTAAATGGTATCTTTGTCATCCAAAACGAGCATAAGGTTATTATCTGATGCTGATTTCTTTGATCACCCTAGTGCATTATTTAAAGAGCTAAACCTACTAAAGCTCAACGATATAATCAAACTGGCACATTTTATTTTTATTTACGAGTGTAAGAACAAAATCATCAAATTGCAATGGGTAAATAGATATTTTGTAACTCATCAAGAAATCCACTCGTATCAGACCAGAAATAGATCAAAGCTCGTTATACCTCAATTTAGATTGTCTTCATCTCAAAAACTACCCATTTTCATTGGATTGAAACTATGGAATGACTCGCATGTCGATATAAAAAATATTGTGAGTGTAAATTGTTTAAAACCAAGTTGAAATCCCGATTAATAATGGCATACTAACAAAAATCTAGGATTAATGTCCACTAATATTGTTTAATATTGTCCATTAATATTGTTAATATTGTAATACATGTTTTAACTATTAATAATACTTATTTACTTATTTATTTATTTATTATTATTAATTAATAACAACTAGCTGCTTATTTTTAATAAGAGCCCAGTAAAGCTTAAAGCTTAAGGGCCAAATAAAAAAAAATAAATAGTCGAGCTTCACAATTATTCATGTCATTGTAAATTGAAAAAATGTATGTGTTATTATTATTAATAAAGGTTATTCTATTCTATTCTATTCTATTCTATTCTCATGTGTGGGGTGACTCAACCCACACAGCTCTACTTGACCTGATGGAATCAAAGGCTTTTCGTCTCATCAACTTCCCGCCTCTTACTGACTGTCTACAATCCCTCTCTCTTCGTCGCAATGTTGTCCCATTCTCTTTTTACTATCACTATTATAACGGACAATGCTCTTCTGAACTCTTTGACTACATGCCTCCTCCTTTAAGAGAAGTAAGCACTACCAAACTTTCAACACATTTTCATTCTTTTTCTGTTCATCTCTAACGCAAGGGCTAATCGGTATTCTTAATCTTTCATCTACTCAACCAGTCAGCTTTGGAACAATCTTCCTCAATCCATCTTTCCCCCTGTCTATGACCTCCAATCTTTCAAACGCAGAGTGTCCAGGCATCTCCAAAACCTTGGTCCTTGATTTTGGCTCTCTTCTTCTTCTATGGGGGGGGCGTTTTTGAGGATGTTCGCCCTTGGCCCTCCTTCGTACCATAAAAAAAAGTATAGTATATTTCATCAAAAGAGAGTAAAATACCCAAAGCAAAAAAAAAGAAAAACGGTACTACCAATTAGTAATTTTTTATGCTTTCATCTCCCCGAACCACAACTTAGAGGGAGACAACTGGTAGGGGCAAGTGTGTTACTAAAACCTTCCCTGGTTCTCCCTTAATGTGTATATACTAAATTTGGTGCAAATTACCCTAGCCGTTTAGGCGTGTATGAACAAACATAGAACAGACATCATCATCATCATCATCATCGTCATCATCATCGTCATTATTATTATCATCGCGTCGCGCCACGAAACTAATTCCGTCATTGCGCAACAAACCTTATGAAGATAGGGTTAAAGAGTTAGACTTGCATTCACTCGAAACTAGGAGATTAAGTGGCGAGCTTATTGAAGTTTTCAAAATCGTTAATAAAATCGATAACGTAAATTTTGACAAATTACTCACTTTCGATAATAGCAATACTCGTAATAACGGATTTAAGTTGCGTGGCAGACGTTTCATTACTAATATCGCTAAAAACTTCTTTACGTTTAAAGTAATTGATAAATGGAATAATCTTCCCGCGTCAGTCGTGAACTCTAACAGCGTTAATGTGTTTAAGAACCGTTTAGAAAGGCATTTTAAAAATATTAACGTTGTTTAATATAATAATAAAACAATTAGTAACAGGGGCTCTGGGGGTGGTGATCGGGGATAAGTCTGTTGACGATTAATGCCAGCTTGTGACATGCTAGCGTGTGATATGCCAGCAATAAAATTATATTGGAAAAAAAAAAATTAGACTAACACGAACTTAGATGTAGCTCGTAGCGTAAACTAACCTACTTTTTGTTATACTCTTCATACTTTTTTTTCTGTTGTTTTCTTATCCTCTCTTTACTTGTATGTCTGTAGTTTGCATGATTGACAGTGTTCTTATTTTGCTTCTTTTCATCTTTCACCCCTTTCCTATTCTCTTCGACTATTCTCTTCGACTATTCTCTTCGACTATTTTTCCGACTTGTCGGCAGTGGCCGGCGAATGATAATGGTGTCCTTATTTCTCTCTTTCTGAATGAATTTTAACCCACGAATGATAGGTTTTGATACTTATTTAACCCCATATTCTCTTCTTTTAACCTCCTACTCTCTTCTTTCTCTCAGGCTAACCTTAGAGTGAATCTTAGGGTCTTTGTTAGCCTTAGCTTCTGTAGATCTGTAGATCATCATCATCACTATAATCATTATTATTATCATCATCATCGTCCCTCACATGTATATATACGATAGTTTCTGGTATACGAGTATTTTTTCTGTTGACTGTACGCTACAAATAATTTTATTTGGCTTGGTTTAAGACAATCTATTTTTACTTAAAAAATCTACACCGTTAAATTATATGATTATTAACATTACGGATTTAGCATTCTCTGATGTTAATATTAACATTACAAATTTAGCATTCTCTAATGTTAATATTAACATTATTAACATTATAAATTTAGCATTCTCTAATGTTAATATGTCATTTTAATAATAATTTTGTTGAATTTAACATTTTGAACACGAATGATTTCGTGTTCAATCTGAACACATTATTTAACAATGTTATTTAATTATTTATTAAATTATTATAATTTATTATGATAATTTATTATAAATTTATAATTAATTATTGGATATTTAAATATTAAGTTCAGTTAATCATTTAATTATTTGAAATACATCTTTAAGATTTATTTCAATTTTTTAAAATAGATCCGTGAGTGAGTGATCTAAATTGATTTAACATGATCTAAATTGATGTAAACATGATCTAAATTCGTCAAATTGAAAGGTGAAATGTCATAATTTAAATCCGGTCCCATTTCAAGTATATAGAGGAGTGACAAAATTAAATAGACACCACGATGATTGTGGCAAGTGGCAAAGCCAGAACGCCAGAACGTATGTCAGCTTTACGTAATACAAAGGGGACAGCAACACGATTCTAAATACATTGATTCAATAAATCTATTTTTATTTATTGACTGTTATTATCAGATAAGAAACTCTTCAAAAAGCAAAGGTGTCTATTTACTTTTGTCAACCCTCTCTGTGTGTGTGTGTGTGTGTGTGTGTGTGTGTGTGTGTGTGTGTGCATATATATATAGATAGATAGATAGATAGATAGATAGATAGATAGACTCTCAAATACTCAAGTTTGTTACATCGTGCAAAATACTGAAACATTTACACATTCAAATGTTTTTAAACATTTCGTAAAATGTAACAGAAAATGAAACCGAATTTGAACGGTAATAATTCAGTTTTTAAACTTAATACTGTAAACCATCGAGGCTGAAACGGTAGTTTCGAAACGTCACGCTGGATGGATCCTGTAATAAAAAGTTGATGCCTGCGTTCGTCATTCTTTCCGTCAAATTATTGTTTGTCAAGATTAAATTATTACATAACGTCTGTTAACACACACACACACACACACACACACTCGCGCGCGCGCGCGGTACCTCCTCATAATAAGGTACCGACTTTTTAAATCTATATATCTAAAAAAACTAATTAATCAAGCTTAACCCTCTAACGCCGACTGGATCGAATACGTACCGTTTCAAATACACGCATTTAGACTTAACCCTACAAAAACGTTCGGCGTTAAAGGGTTAATCTAACCTAATCTAACCTTAGTGTTATCGAACCGAGAAGTGCGTGATGAAGGTTTCAGAGGCAATTGAAGTTTCGAAGAATGATTTGTTCCGTTAAGTCATTCATTAATGAGGTACTCGCTAATCTAGCCTAACTCAATCTAACCAAACTTCGAATAACTTAGTTTAACTTAATCTAATCAGGAACAACATATCTTTTTTCCGACAGAAAAAATATTTCTAAACTTTTTATATATATTTTTTAATATACCGAGGTATCAAAAGTATTATTACCTCACAAAAAAATATACTCCATTACATCTGTGAATTAACACACACACACACACACACACACACACATCATATCATGAGAGATAACAACGGTGATTTACGAATCCTAACGTAATAAATGGCTTGATAGATAAATACTGTATATATAAATAAACAGATAAATATCTAAATAGATAGCTGGAGATATAAATAAATAGGTGGAGATATAAATAGATAGATGTAGGGGGAGAGTATTGACTGATAGAAAGTGCAAATTTAGGAACATACAATTAAGAATGTTGATGAAAAGGAATATGGAATTTTATATTTAGAAAACATTAAATTAAAATTTTTTTTTTTTGTGTGCGTTTTTTTTTTTCAAATAAAACTTCGGGACATTAATTTTACTAATAAATTATCGTTAAATAATTTATTTTCTTTAGCAACAACAACAAAACAA
>JAJOZX010020776.1:15000-22500 GCA_023014485.1 Bathynomus jamesi
AGAACAGTTTATACTGTTCGAATACTTTTGCGCTCCAAAGGAACGGAATTAAATACATCTTTTTTTTGCTGAAGGCAATCAGTTACGGGGTGTTCATAGTTTAAAGAACATTTATTTACCCTTGCTTATATCACAAGAAAAAAAAAATCGTTAAAACAGCCAAAAGGTATAATTAACTATCCGATCATTAAATTCAAATTTACTGATAACCCTACTTTACTGATAACAAACCCTACTTTTCTGATAACAAGCTTATAAATGGTTGAATTAACTATTTAAAATAGGTTGCCAAAAAAAAAAATTTGATTCGTTTAATCAAGTACCTTTTCCTGTTTATCGAGAAAGATGAAGCTCACTCAAATCTTCGATTCAAACCCGTGGCATTAAAAAACGAAAAAAAAAAAGAGTTAAATAGAAGCATGATCTAAAATGTAAATCAGAAAAGGTATCAATTGCTAATTAATTAATAATAAATATTATCTTGTAGTAATAAAAGGTAAACATGATAAAAAAAAGGTGTGTTTATCAGAATTCTCTATGTTTTACAGAGTTAAAATGTATTTCCTTGAGAAATGTTTAACCTACTTTTTTTTTTTAAACTAGCTAACCTTTTGTTACATAGGGGGACTACTGTACTAATTTCATGTTGACTAATGCCAGACAATTTTATTTACTTTTATAGGACAATCCTATGTAAGAAAGAGGTTAAACTTTAAATCTAGTGATTTTACTAAAATGACACTTGAAAGATAAGAAACCTCAATTATCAAACCACAAATAGAACACGTAAGAAAAAGAAAACACTCCTTGTAAACATGGCAAGTTTCCCTGAAAAAAAAAAACCCTTCTGTTGATATGATGTCATCTTGTGTACTTGGTGAATTTTGTTCTGAAATATTGTTAGGAATTCTCTAAAACTCTTCGAGTGAACTGTTGGTGCTGGTTAAGTGTGCGGCCTACCTACGATTCGGCGGTCTACCTTTTAATTATAGCTTCTTATCTTGTTTACTAATTGTTTGTTTACATCCCATTGTCAATCGCCCTTGACGATTGGTTAGGTTTAGTCATGATATTTTCGTTAGTTTTAACGAAAATATCATGATTAAACCTAACCAATCGTAGGTAGACCGCACACTTAACCAGCACCGAACTGTCTTTATGGAACCCCTTCAATCCGGTAAACAATTAATTTAATTATTATTGCTATAACTTCAATTATTTTTCAAATATAAATGCTTTTAAAACAATATAAAGACCGCATCTTCAAATATCATTTTTCAATATAATATTCTTATACAACCCAAATTCCTTTACTAAGAACAACCAAGAATTTATTTTGCATCTAAACACTGAATGTTAATGTAACCTTTAAGAAAAAGTTGCAATTCCTTCTGTATGATGAATGAAATAGGTCATGCATACACGCCTTAAGGAACACTTGATTGATTGACTTCAAGATGATCTATGGCCACTCATCTACACCTTTCGATGACTATCTTTTGGCTTCTTCTTTGCACTAAGTCACCAATTAAGCTCTGCAACGATGCTTCTTAACTTTCGAGTTTATCAAAATTAATTTAGCGAATGGAATTTTGATATTCCATCATTAAAAGTATTTAAATTATAAGTTAAGTTAATATTTCATCTAAAAATAACATCCTTAGATGTCCATTCTGAACAATATTTATGGAAGAGAAGGTATAGGTGGAAAGCATACGCGACCCCAAGCTATATATCTCCATAACTCTACTCTAAGAAACAAAATATTTTTATTTAGACGAATTTTTTAAAAAATGATTATAGACATTCAAACGAGGTTCTCGAGTTCCTTTTTTTTTTTCTAAGACCCGTTCTTTAACGTTTTTTAACATTAACGTTCTTATCGTCTTGTTTCGAAACAAGTTTTCAACGTTTTTTAACACTGACGTTCTTATAGTCTTGCTCTAAAAAAACATTTTTAACATTTTTAATATTAACAATTTTATCGTTTTGTTTCAAAATGCATTTTTAATGTTTGTAATGTTAGCGTTCTTATCGTCTTGCTCCAAAGTACTTTTTAACATTAATGTTATTATCGTCTTGTTTCAAATTACATTTATTTTTACTGTTTTTAACATTAACGTTCTTATTATCTTGTTCCAATAAACATTTTTTACATTTTTAACGTCTCGATTGAAAAACTGTTTTTAACTAACTTTTTCATTAATATTTTTACCATTTTGCTCCAAGCTTTTTAACGTTTTCAACATTACGTTTTTAATGTCTTGTTCCAAGTGTTGTTCAAAGTTTTAACATTGACTTTGACATTTGACTTCCAAAATACGTTGTTAATTTTTAACATCAACGATTTTAACATCTTATTTAGACATATTTCCAACACCAATTTATTTTTTTTTTAATCTCAATTTTGTCTTTAATTAAAATTAGTTTTGAAAAGGTTCAAAAACGCACTTAATTCTACATTTCTCAAAAACAAAATTTTGTGTAAAGAAAGTGGAACATAAATATATATATATATATATATAATATATATATATATCTTTCAACTCATTTAATGGAAAGATTTTTTCAAAAATCAGAAGGAAACTCCCCCTCGACCCCTTTCCCCCTCGAATAAAGCTAAAAAAAGGGAAAATATATATTTAAAAAATATATAGTTTTAAAAGCTGATTTTTTTTAAAAAACTGGTCGAATGTAACCTCCCATCACGATACCATTGATCTGCAATAGGAATCCCAAAAGTTCGCTTTACACCCTTTTTCTAAAACAAATGAAACGCGTTGATCGATAATAAATTCTCAAAATATTTTCGATTATTTTTTTTCTGAAGGTAAATAAATAAAATAAATGAATTTTGAAAGTCGAAAAAAAAAAAAGTCTATTGTACTCTTCTGATAGATAATTCGTTATCGGAACTACTGAAGATATATTTGTTTCAATTTTTTTTGGGGGTTATTTTTACCTCCGTGTGGAGTTGAGTTCATCTTGTTTTCACATTTATTTTTAGAAAGGTTGTGTTTTTCTATAAAACCTCGTATCTTTTATGTTTATGACTGCAGACACTGAAGGTTGTAGAGATCCTTTGGAATTTTCATTTTACAAGTTATAATCTATTAAAAAAAAAAAAAATGTTTACGAGTAATTTTTATATAAGACTTAACGAATTAATTCCAAATGTTTACGCGAGCTGCGTAGTTGTGTATACAGGGTGATCATTTAATTCAACCACACTTTCAAAAATTAATTAAAAATCAATGAATTAATTTAATTTCACAAAAATTAGCACGATTATTATTCTTATTAAAGGAGGATGAAGGAAGTTTTTGTTCTTTTTTTTTTTTTTACAAGCACACAACAACATGATCAACCCTTCTTTTCCTCTTACAAAAACCGTTTAAAGATTTAAAAATCCAATGATGTTTAATTAATTTTTGTAGTATGGTATTATTAGAAAATCAACTGTGTACATGAAAAATTCATTTGATGTTCAAATTTTATATATTATTAAATATAATTTTACTGGAACACTGAAATGGTTTTATACAATTTATAATGCTGCAAATTTAGCTTTACAAAATATTCAGAATTTATTCCAGATTTTTCATTCATATTTAATATTTTAATTTTTTTAATGTTTAAAATAATTAACTGTCAATATATTTGATAAATATTTTAATATATATGATAGCTTGGATGCCCTGTCAGTTAATGATGATTATAAATATCAAGGGTGGGTATGACTATATAAATGTTTGTGTCCAAGTCTTTAGTGATGGATGGTTTGCGTTACAATGTCAAGTTGCAAAAGAGCCCATCATTGCATTATATTGGTCCTGCCAACTACGGACCAAAGCAAAACTTCTCACAATGATATT
Source organism: Bathynomus jamesi (assembly GCA_023014485.1). Lineage (NCBI taxonomy): Eukaryota > Metazoa > Arthropoda > Malacostraca > Isopoda > Cirolanidae > Bathynomus > Bathynomus jamesi. The sequence goes on from JAJOZX010020776.1 coordinate 18,876, forward strand.
CATCACAGTAGTACCCCTCATTGCCATTGGTACCTCCTCCGTATGGGCTACAAGGCCTTTTGAGGTACTACTTTTCCTCGTAACTCCTTGTAACTCTGATATTTAAAATCATCCAAACTAAAATAGTTTCTTTTGACAGTGCCTGTGGCTCAGTGTGTAACACAGTTTCTCTACAAGCGAAATGAAAAACTGAGGTCAGGGTTTCGACTCCCGATGATGCTGGGTAATAATAATTAATCGAGGAGTTAGCTCAATGGACCACATTCGTCTGGCCTAACCTCTGTGTCAGTTTCTGTCTCTGGTAACTGATAAGTATTGATATTACTGTACAACCCTTCGTACAACCAATCTAACTGCACAACCGCTTTACATTTAACAAAACATGGCAGTAACTAATCTATTTTTTAAATCTGACCTTCAGTAATTTAACCTTTGGTCCAAAACCATTACACTTCATTCAACTCCAACAACCCACAACAAATTCAACCTGGGTAGTAGTACCGTTGCATTTAACGTATTTCATAAAAATTCTACATAATTTACATCATTTCAAATAAGGAATTACGCATTTTTTTTTATGGTTTTCTTTTAACTATAAAATGAATGAACATAAAACACGTTTCCAGCAATAATTTTAACCTCATGCAAAGGACCAGTTCGAAAGATATTTGTAAATCAGGCTTGTCACAATTCGGTTGAAGTTAACCAAATATGTATGTACTCAGAACAATATATATATAAAAAAAAAAATATATATATATATATATATATATATATATATATATATATATATATATATTATATATATATATATATATATACCCTGGATCACGTTTCATTTTCCTTGCGTGATTAAGTTATTTTATTACCATTAGCGATGTACAAAAATTATTATATATATAATATATATATATATATATATATATATATATATATATATTATATATATATATATACTATATATATATATATATATTTTTTTTTTTTTTTTTTTTTTTTTTTGTGTACATTAACAAAATCTACAAAGAAAATGAGCATTCAGGGGAGGACTTTTATATAAATAAATATAATAACATATTACCCATTTTTAAGTCAAATAACAATGCTGTTAATAATGATGCAAAAGTGATGTTAAAACTGAATTGGAAATGGTTCTTTTCATGAATAGACATTCGGGTTAAATTCGTGATTGGAGCGTAATTTAATAATAGAGAATCATGTTCATAAAAAAAAAGCTTTTCATAATATTATGATGATTAATGGTAGTAAAATATAACCTAATAACTGCTACCATTTTCTCTGTGTAGAAATGGATGAACCGAATTTTAATGTTATGAACGTATATAGTCTCTCTCTCTCTCTCTCTCTCTCTCTCTCTCTCTCTCTCTCTCTTTGTATATATATATATATATATATATATATATATATAATATATATATATATATGTGTGTGTGTGTGTGTGTGTGGACAGATACAGATTAAGTGTGTAAATTCATGAAATATAAACAAGCTGAGATGTGAATTTAAAATTTTTCAGAACGAAAACTCTCTGAAAACTCAGATTTGTCTTCATTTTCCTCACATTTAATTTTTGTTGCAACTTCGACAGAATAAACAGATTGGATTTTCTTCTTCTTGTTTTTTTTAAGTTAAATGATTTTTAAATGCCAAGTGCGATCTTGCAACTCCGATAGTATTAACAAATTTAACACGAAAAATATTTATTCTTCGTAAATCCTAAGTTCCAATTATGCGATGTGTATATATATATATAATTTTTTTTCAATTTTTACATATATGAACATATTTTCATTGTTACGACACGTATACTTTGTACAATTGCAAACTGCCTTTAGCCAACATACGCGCTTTAAAGGCTCAAATCTCAATACACAAACTTGAAAGAGGATAATTATCATTGTAAAAGATTGTTACACATTTTGCCAATTGATATCTTTGTATAATAGTCATAATAATATGATAATATATCATTTTTATATGGATATTAAATTCTATTATACCAATTATAATAAACTTATGTCTGTCTATATAACATATATTCATAATACGGTACTATTGAAACATTACTAATAATGTACTCATTAAGTCTTATATATATAATATATATACATTTTAACTGCAAACAACACAGTATAATTAATGTAAAGAACGACGCTTGTGTAGAAGAACGTTCCGCACAAGATGAGGAGGGAGAACGAAGTGTGTGTTGTTTGCAGTTAAAATGTATATGTGTGCGGCATGCGAAGGTGCCCCCTCAGGGCATTGGTTTCTGCTCGTATGTAGGAGAATTACGACTTCTGATTAATCGAGGCCCATGGTGTAGTGGATAGCATATCTGACCGGCAATCGGAAGATCCCGGGTTCGACTCCCGGGTGGTTACCTCATTTTTCATTTGTTCGTTCTCCTCCTCATCTTGTGCGGAACGTTCTTCTACACAAGCGTCGTTCTTTACATTATATATATATATAATATAATATATTATATATATTATTATATATATATATATGCAGAAATTTACATGTATCTACAATTTGCGTGTGCAAAACGTTAAACTGTAACAAATAATAACAAAAAGAAACAATAATCAGAGATAATAATAATATTAATAATAATAATAAGGTTCTGTCAGAAGGTGAAGTAGATACATCAAATGTAGATGTTCTATTAATTTTTAAGTTTTCGTAAACACTAATATTCATCAATTGTACTTATAATAACAACTCAAAAACAAATGTTATATTTAGTATGTATATTATTAAACATTTTACTCTACATCCAATTAACAAATGCTTCATAAATAAGCCAATTTCCATTAGCTCTCTCTCTTTACACACACACACACACACACACACATATATATATGTGTGTGGTGTGTGTGTGTGTGTGTGTGTGTATGTTATTCCAGTAGAAAGCGTATCAACAACAAACTAAAACACAATTTTAAACTCTGCGCAAGGAACCTGCGCAGAAACTACATTATCGAGTAATTCGACAAATTTCTGTTGGTTGTTTGGTGGTTGATCGGTTCGCTGCTTCTTCCTCGAAGAAAAGTTTCTTATACTTGTTGTTGTTGTTGTTGTTGTTCCTCTTGTTCTTCTCGTTCTTCTTAAACATTGTGAAGGAGAGAGTTTTAACAGCATCTTCCTCCATGATTAACGCCATCCTGTAAATTCTGTTCTATTGTTTTCCGTTCTTCTTTTTTTTCAAAGGTTTTCCAACGTTTCGAATTGTTTTTCTTCGCTAGATTTATATCGAAGTTTATTTATATCTTCGGTCGACGCTGAAATTCGCCGCTCGGTTAGTTACATGTAGAGTTACTCCTTCGTCGGATAACTTTATGAATTCATCTATATAGCGATGTAACGTTCTTTTGACCTCTTTCGTTTGACCTTTCATATTTGACCTCAAATAAATTTTCCTTTTGATCAGATTCCTCCTGTACCCCTTGCATACATGAGAGGGTACCAGGGTATCAGGGGGTATCGAAATTAATGGCCCGTGGCAGACAGAGTCGAGGTTCAACAATTTTCTTGAAGAATTTTTTTTTTTTCAAAGAATATTGATCCGAACTTTTTTTAATACAAATAATAAATGTCTCCCATT